>JARJCM010000327.1:0-113170 GCA_029233265.1 Mycena alexandri | reverse complement strand
ATATTCTCCTGGTCACACCGTAGCCAGCCAACGTAAAGAACGCAGAGCCCTTGTTGTGCTCTCCACGAAACGGATTATTGGGCGGTGCGTCGTATGACTCTGTCGAGTTGCTCAAGCCTATTTTCTAGCATCCCCGGCGGAACAGCTATGCAGGGATTTGGGCGTTTGAGCCACAGATTAGCGCTTTAAAACTTAGCACGACGCGGCGCAATAATGATACCTGGAAAGGGTGATGTCGACATCGTGGGTGCATGTCTTTCGGATTTCCCCCGCCGCGGATCTCTGAGTCACATCGGAACCTCTGTAAGTGCACAATTGACTTCCGTATTGATCAAGGATCTAGTAACATTGGTACTGAGATGTCCAACGGAGTCAGGTGGGTTGCATGTGGGTCTTGCTTCTGCTCAGTCCGCGATGGGCTTCGGTTGACCCTAGTTGAAAGTTACGAGCGAGCCAGATAGCGGTTGGTTGCCAGAGATTCTGAGAAGCGGGGCCACGACGTTGCGAGAACGTTCGTCAAAGGACTCATCGGGTGGCTGTATCCCTATATACTTGATCAGTGTTTGAACTTTGCCGATCAGCTTGAGAATCAACGTCGTTGAATCGTACAAAGCGAGCAAACGCGCCATTGCAATTTTCCCGGAATCCAAAATTGGACTCGACTACGATCTCCAAGTTCATGCCGCCTCATCGTTCAAGGCCATGAGGATCAAATGCCATTTCATAACTGGAGGTAATTGTCGGAGGCTAGAAGGCGTTTACGCTTGAACACGCATAGCGCTTCAACACAGTTCAACGGTGGGTCACCTGTCTGGTTTAAAAGGTACTCAACTGCGTACCGAGCGCATAATTTTGTTTTTCGAGACCGAATACCATATCACGACACCGGAAGAGAGAAGATAGCAATTGCAAAGGTGATTGGTGAGTCACTCGGCATTCGAAGTTCAGTGTTCACAACTAATTAATCCGCGCCGACAGTAGCCCCAACATGTATCATGCTCGATGTCCCCGCCGCTGTAATTTTATTCCTTTGCCCATGAACACGGTGAGAAAGCGGTGGTATATTTCAAGGAGAAAGAAGATGGAAACGGGAATACTCTACGCGACGACTCTAGGTATTATCTTTTCTTTCTTTTACGGCATAAGACAACTAACTGCCTCTCTAGTAGCCTGGTGGTTGGAAAAGTTCCGAGAATTCTGAAGACGGGGGCTGCGAGGGGTTCCACTGTACCGGCGCGTCTGTGGGGTTCCCAGGGGTAGAGGGCTGCGCTGGATATGTCGCCCACGGATAATGGGGAGGTGCCGGCGTTCGAGACGAGGAGGCATAGGGCTGGTGCACGTTGCCGTGTCGCTGGAGCGGCGCCAGGTTGTAATTAAAAGAAGGATTTTGATGACCGGGCATGTTAGAATGCGGCATGGTGCTCGGGCTGGGGTACGGACTGTACTGGCCAGACAATTCCGCACTGAAACGAGGTCGTCCTTGCGAACCCAGGCGGCGATGCAAAGTATATGGACCCGGAGCGGGGTACCCATGAGGATGAGGGTTGCTGTGAGGTCCACCAACGCCCGGGTGAAGTGGCGAGGACATCAAGGCCCGCGGACTATTTACAGTCGACACGCTGCTAAAGCGGGGCGCCGGGGGAGGAGGAAGCGGACGAGGGCGGAGATAAACTCGAATCCGTTCCAGACCGACTGCCCTTCGATTTTTGGTGCCTTGAACATAACTAATGAAAATCAGCCTTTGAAAACAGTGAGATTGGCCGTCTCCGAGAACACGCACTGTGACTGAAGGTTGTCCGCCCTCGAACACGCATGTTCACACCCCGGATACGGGCATTTATGGTTCTTCTCCCCGCTGTGGACACGAGAATGACGCGCCAAGTGACTACTCGTGGAGATCCTTTGCCGCAGTCTTTACAGACAGAGAACTTTTTCAGGGGAACGACGGTGGAGGCGGAGTCAGACATAGAAAGGAGCGGGAGGGAAATAATGTCGACTATAAATGAGGACGGTGTATATATACATTTTGGCGCTTGAGTTAAGCGCGGTGAATGCCTGATGGGGAATGGGCGCGCCCCGCCCTGGGTCGGGGGGGCGCGCGCCAAAAGCTATGCACTCGGCTATCACGTCGGGAATCCCAAAGGAGCACGCCACACAAAGAATCATCTGAAACGGTAGGCCGGTGTTTATCACTAAACTTGCGAGACCCTTCTTCTATCGTCATGCGTTGACCGGGGCAAGGCCGAGGAAAAGTGAACGTTGAGTGCATTCGAATTTACTTATCATGTGTCGGAGCCTATCCTCCCCCGCTGTGGCCGGCCCCATCTTCATGATTGAACTTGTCGATAGATCCGGGATAACATACTGAGACTTGCATCTGGAGAGCGCGCTCAGATGCTCCGTTCTTGTGAGGCACACAATTTATTCCGCGGTTTCACATCACAAGCCGGCTAATCCACAACGTCATTTTTTATGAACCCTACTTTGGGGTCATTTCAGTTTGCTCGCCTCGAGGGTCGAATAGTGGTACTAACCGGTTCCCTTTGGATAGAATTGCCACAATGTTAAAGCGGAACGCGCTTCTGAAATAGCTATAGGGCTCCGCTGTCCAGGCAAGTTCGGAATTCGTACGGCAGCGGAGGCACAGTTTGGGCACAGCATTAGTGGCAATCAGCTTGATCCCGAGGGATGATGGAGTTCACGTAGACTGATATCGGACACAGGACACGTAGGTGACCGTTCTGGAGCTCGAGCGCCCCTTTCAACAATTCTCGTTTGAACCTTGACGACGTTGTTGAATTCGGGTTCAATACGCCGTTTATATATATTCCTCACATGTTATTTAAGTCGCATAAAGCAAGAAGACGATCGACGCGACGAGGAGCATGCAACCTCAGCAAGCTGGGCGGCAGGTTGCGACGACGCGACAAATTGAGGAAGTATCTAAGACCGCCGGCGCCTCTCGAATGCCATGTAAGGGTCTTCCGTTCACGCGGTAAGGAACGCAACCATGCCCGAGACAAAGCACCGTTGCACATATGGAGAACGCATGGCCATCGAGCAACTCAAGAAACTGTTTCTCGAGGGAAAAGCAGGGTCCGCGGCTCGTAGAGTATTGGTTCGACCCCTGCATGGGAATATCAAGAAACATTCAACCGCTGCACCAGATTGCGTACTTGCAGTCGTACTAGCATGCTGAGCTGGCACCAGAGGCCCGGGTGTTATCGAGTGCTGATCTTGGGACCAATTCTATGATCTCGCGTTCGGGGTCAATAAGGAGACTTGGGTATAGGATTCATGCTGGTATCGGCAAGTCCAGTCTGTCGGTGACAATTTGGTGTTGGTAAAGATAGAAGCTGACAGCCTGAGAAACATCACGATCGCTCGAAGTAGTTGACCCATCAATGCATCACTCAGAGTCACAAATCAGAATGAGAAAAAATTCGGCCTGGCGAAATTGCAGGAGCTCTCCTTTCTGTCCTTGCTTTCTGAACAGGGGGCACATCGATGAAATTCACCCGAACTTGTGATGAATCAATGAATCAGCCGAGATTCCGGCAACTTGGAATCAACACATGTTCGAGTCCCCGGACCGTTCACGATCCGGGCCGTTGGTATATTTTCTCGAGCAGTCCTTGAACAGTCTCCAACGGCCTACCCCGCATCTTTGACCGCGATGCGTCTGCACTTTGTCCTTTCCCTTGTTAGCATTACTGCACCCCTGGCCGTATCATCTGCGGCAGCAACTGCAACCCGGACCATCACGGCTCCACGGCCTACGTGCACTGTAACGCACACCCCAGGCGGGGACGACTCGCCCAGTATCACGGCCGCCATCGCGAACTGTAAAAATAATGCCACCATTCTATTTCAGGCCGGCGTGGAATACAACAGGTTGGTACAAGTGTTCCTTCGCCGCACCCACAAACCCCCTTTTTAAACGGCGCCTGGTCGTTCTAGTTTCACGCCGGTGCAGTTCGCTCTAGGCCAAGACGTTACCGTACAACTTCTGGGGAACATCAACCTCCCGGCCAACATCACGCAAGTCCAGGCCGGTGTCACTGGGAAACTTTACCGGTCTGCGTGGTTTTTTGTCAGCTCCACCGGGCCTGGCGTCTCTCTGGTTGGCCCCACAACGGCAAGTGCACGCTTGAATGGTGGGATCATCCGAAGTTATGGACAGGTCTGTGGTCCAATCCTTGTTGAAGGGAAAATTCAACCTAGTCGAATAGGCATGGTGGGATGCGGTTCAACAGACGTCTCGACCACTGTTGTTCGCCTGGAAGGCTAAGTAAGAGTTCTCGGTCTCGCCACTCTCCCCACAGTTTGATCTGCGAGTCGAACAGCAATGGCAGTATCAGCGGCATAACCATCAGCAAACCTATCGGAAAAAGCTTTAATCTTGCGGGCAGCGGGAATAAAGTCGAGAACGTCATCATCGACGCGAAATCATCAACCCCTGCCTTTCCGTTCAACACGTACGTCTCAGCTTGGCCTGAATGGCTATGTGTTTACCCTAACTCATTGGCAGCGACGGATTTGACGGTGAGGATCTGATATCTCCCACGAGCTCAACCTAAAATCTTTATAACAGTCGGCGGCGATGGCAACAGTATCCAAAATGTCCAAATTTCGAACGGGGACGATTGCATTGCCATCGGGTCTCCGTGCTCCAATCTGCATGTCCAGAGCTTGACCTGCACAGGGTCCCACGGTGTGAGTGTTGCCGCCAAAGGCGGCGGATCTGTCGGCGTCTCCAACATCTTGGTTGAAGATGTGACCTTTACGGACTCTCTATATGGCGCACGATACAAGTAAGTGCTTTGTTTTCCTGAAATTCGAGAGGAGCTTAAGAGTTCTTAGGTCGTCAGGAGGAGACGTGGGGCTGGCCAGCAACATCGTATATAAGAACATTATCGTCAAGAACGTTACCTTTCCGATTTATGTTACACAAAAGTGGGTTGAACCAACCATCGAAAGTGCTGCTGTTGAATTTGGCCGGCCAGCTATTTCGATCAAAGCCAAGCCCCGCCGCCCCCGTCAAACACCTCTGTGAACATCGATGGTTTATCTTTCACAAACTTTGCCGGGACAATCAATTCTCTTCACCCAGGTATTTATAGTTGAGCCACATTGGCGGCCTGTTTTATTGATGACTTTCAATAGGTGATGGTTCTTGCATATCTGACCCGTGCTGGTGCGTAAATCTACCCATAACTTCGCACTTGAGCTTTGACTATCGGACAGGTATCATGTCCCGGATGCCGACGGCACACAATCCATTATTTTCGATGACTTTTATGCGGGTACCGTCCAGGACATCAGCGCGAAAGACATTTTGGTCGTTCCGGACCGCTTCCTCGTCCTACCGAAGGTCATCTGCAACGCGAGTGTCACGCCAAAGGAGGTTGGGTTCAAGTGCTGGGATGGGCTGTATCTTCCAACAATTATCTGAGGTTCGACAACTTGAAGCAGAATTTGTGTTTGAAGGATAAAAAACGACTTGGAAGATGTGAACATTTGAACCAAGATATTCTAAATTTCTCAAGGAATGGGCGACCTCTTAATGTTCGCTCAGACGCCCCTACTATCGATCGCCCAGAAGTGCAAGATGACCGTGATGTGCAAAATAAAGTTAAATTACATTTCGACCCAAGGTCGGCCCCATTTTATTCAAACTCAAATCCGAACCCAATGGCGTGCTTCCCAAGAGTACACTGATGTACTTTGCAACGGAAACGGGGACAATTTGACCTCAGAATGAACGCAAAACTTTTCTTGCACAAGTGGGTACTTTTGATGGGAGACTCGGCATGTCCACCACACCTTCAACTCTACATCCCATAGAACCGCCTTTCATAGGTGAACTTCATGTGGGTTAGAGATGCCCCTCTCCAATTCCGAGCAAAATCCGGCCAAATTTGAGGCCGTAGCAGCATCATCAAAAAAATCTTGCACTTTTGGGCGATCGATAGTACCAACGTAGGATCAAACCGCACCGAGCGGATCTGTACAGCCACATTCCGTGCTTCTTTCTCTCTCACCAAAAAAATTGCGTTGACAGCTAAACCAGAAACGATAGACCTTTTTGATGGGCGACGAGAGTTGGCAAACATTGATCAGAGTTCGCGCCGTCACTGGGATACAGGTGGTAGGTGGAGCGGTGTGGAGCGGCGTTTGGTTGTGGCTATGCTCGGCCCGAACTCTCATCAGTGTTTGCCAACTCTCGTCGCGCATCAAAAAGGTCTATCGTTTCTGGTTTAGCTGGAAGCTGACATTGAACGGATTCTGTGCTTTCGTGCTGTTTTCTTCCCTTCATGTCTCCCCTCCGGCCTATTTACGTTCCCACCTAACTTCCTTATATTTCAGGGGTGTCCTCCCTGAACTCCTCGATCTTGCTTCACGTGCGGCCCAGTGGTGTTCGAGAGGTGTTCGTCCGCGCCCCTTTCGTTCTCTTTGACCCACACTGCTCGCAACACTGGGTTTTTGGGTCTACTGGGCGACACGATGATGCAGGAGTTGCAGCACGACGCCCCGGCGGCCTCGCCGTACTTGGACTCGGACTTTGACCTTCCTAGGTCGGCATACGTGACACATGACAGTCCCTCATTGAACTCGCGCGCGGAACCGTATCACGACGACCCCGAGGGATACCCTCCTCCTTCGGCGAGCAATTCAACGACATTTCTCCCCATCTCGTCGTCCAAGGCCCCTGAACCTATCTCGCCCGGCGTTACTAGCCCTTCGAAAACGCGGCGGCTTGTCGTTTGTGCCGTTCTCGCCGTGGTCATCGTCGCGGCTGTCATGCTCCCCATCTACTTTCTGGACGTAAAGAAGCACGACAGTGCGACGACCTCTGGATCGTCGACTTCTGGTGGTACGAGTACGGACGGGCAAGGCACGGGCAGCCAGCAGTCCCATATTGGCGCCGTGATCGGAGGAGACGGAAGCACCGTCGTGACCGCAGACGGGGACACCTTCATCTACAATAACCCGTTTGGCGGATACTGTACGTCGGCTCCTCCTTACTTCTCTCCGTCAAATCAGTTGTACCAGGGATTGCCGACCCCGACAATCCCTTCGCATCTGGTGCCCGCCCGAATAGTTGGACCCCGGCGTTGAACGAGTCGTGGACCTGGGGAGTAGACCGAATACACGGAGTGAGTTTGGGTTCTGTTCTATTTTACGCGTCACTTACCTTGGGTTCAAGGTGAATTTAGGTGGTTTCGTGGTCTTAGAACCATGTAAGGCATCTATTCTCAAGTCTGGTCCTCATTCGAATATAATACACCAGTTATTACCCCTGCGCTGTTCCAGCCCTATCCCTCTGCCGGGGACGAGTGGGACCTTTCCACGCTGATGCGCGTCGATGGCACTTTGGAGGCGAAATTAGAGGAACACTACGCCACCTTCATTGTGAGTCTTTTCCCCTTTTGTTTTCTTGCTCTGTTTCTCGGAGATTCGCCATCGCCGTTGCCAATTTATCTCGCCCCTTACCCCGCATAAAAATAAGTGCTGATCCCGTTTGTGCCGCCCCGTAGACGGAGCAGGATATTGCGCAGATCGCTGGTGCGGGTCTCAACTGGGTTCGCCTGCCAATACCTTTCTGGGCCGTTAGGTTTGTGCTGGTTAAAAAACATCTTCGTGTAAATAACATCCTTGCAGCACGTGGTCCGACATTGGCGTACAAGGCGACGGAACGAGCGAGGGGGAACCGTTCCTCGAAGGTGTAGCCTGGAAGTGAATGGCTTCAACCTTAAATTGCGTACAAGAGCTCATTGAAATCTTGATCAGATACATCGTCCGTTTATTGGGATGGGCGCGCAAGTACGGTATTCGCGTGAATATCGATCTCCACACTGTACCGGGGTCTCAGAATGGTATGTAGTTGCAATTCGTCGCGGGATTCAAACCGTTGTCGAATTGGAGATGCTCCTGGGATATTTTTCTTTTCGCTCACTCCAACACGTCAGGTTACAACCACTCTGGAAAGCGTGGACAGATCAACTTCCTGAATGGAATAATGGGCACCGCCAACGCGCAGCGCACTCTCGACTACATTCGCATCATAGCGGAGTTTATTTCGCAGCCCGAATATCAGGTACGAACCTCTACTGTTTCTTCAAGGGACCGCGCCAAAATGATTACCTACTACCAGGACGTCGTGGGCATGTTTGGTGTTGTCAATGAGGGTTGGTTTTTTCTCTCTCCTTTAGAAGAATGCTGCAACAGCTCCTTACTCCAGCCCTGCTGAGCGCGATCGGGCGGCCCCAGCTTAGCGCGTTGTAAGTCCTTCGAAAATCGTCGACCCATTGCTACTCGACTCACTGTCATCACAGTTATTACGAAGTCCACAACACTATCCGTAGCATCACGGGCTTCGGCGAGGGCAAGGGCCCATACATAAGTATGCACGACGGGTTCGACGGGCTTCAGTCATGGGCGGGCTTCCTCACCGGCTCAGACCGCATCATCCTCGACACACACCCGTACTTTTCTTTCGGCGGACAGCCAAACAATCAGCCGATCGCGACGTCAGAGGATCCGGCAACTGCTGGTGGACCCTGGCCGGGTTCTGCCTGCAGTGGGTGGGGGCCTGGGATGAATACTAGGTTTGTGACTAGTCTCAGTGCTTGCTTATCATTTTTCTGAATGTACCACTAGCCGGCAAGCATTCGGCGTCACTGTTGCAGGGGAATTTAGCAACGGGTACAATGATTGCGGGCTGTATCTCACAGGTAAATAGACCGAACGTACTTTGTTCAATTTGTTGATCCTCCATTCAGGCGTGAATGGCAGTCAAAGTTACGGCGGAGACTGTTCACTCTGGGAAGATTCGTCGACCTGGAACACATCTGTGAAAGCGGGTGTTATGCAGTTTGCGCTAGCGTCCATGGATGCGTTGGGGGATTGGTTTTTCTGGACGTGGAAGGTGCGTTCCTTGATTCACTCGAACAAACTTTCATTCCGATGTTTCCAACGCATAGATCGGCAATGCTACTGACGGCGTGGTGCGCTCCCCCCTCTGGTCCTACCAGCTCGGGCTTGAGGGCGGTTGGATGCCTACCGATCCGCGTAGCGCACTCGGCAAGTGCGAGGAAGTTGGCGTTACGGGGACGTCGTTCGACGGCACTTACAGCGCGTGGCAGACCGGTGGAGCAGGCGCAGGCACTATTGACGCCTCGGAGACGGCAGTGTATGGGACGTGGCCACCAGCGACGATCTCGAACGTCCCAGCTAATGCGCTGACGCTGGTCCCAACGTACACCGCGACCGGTAGCGTGCCCACTTTGACTTACATTACGCCGACTCCGACAGGAAGCGCAGCGATGGTGACGCCAACGGTTAGCATCTGGAATGGGTGGTTTGATTCGGCAGATACGGCGCAAGCCATGACTGCAGTTGCGGGTTGTACCTACCCTGATGCGTGGCGCGCTCTGGACTCACCCGCGCCGACAGCAGTCTGCAATTGGACGTGAGGTTTCTTTTTGCAGATTAAGACGCGGTTATAAACCTACATTCGTTAAATGTCCCATTCTGATTTATGGATTGGCGTACTTTGAATGTCTTCAGTTGGAAACAGGTTGGAAAAGTCAAAAAGCGGAACCAAGAGAAATATTTCTTTCTATATATCTAATCGCCAATCCCTCATGCTTATCACGATCACAACATCATTGATGCGCATAACAGGCGATAACAGGCCAAGCGAAACTAAGCGGCTGAGCATCTGCATGATTCTGCAAGGCCATGTGGACCAGAAGCTCAATTTTCACGCTCTAGTTGCACGCAAGAACGAAGACTTGAAGAAGAAATCAAAGAAGAAATACATTTGCTAGAGTCTAGTCCCACCCCAAACGCGCAACAGACCACAGCGTGAAGGAGCTTGTTTCGTCCAACTTGAAGCCCCTGTGTAGCGGTCTAACATCACAACCACATGCCATCTCACCAAGCCCGCACGCCTCACATGGCAACCTGCCCTGATGATCTGCTTTTGGCGCATGCCCATTAATATGGCAACGGTCGCGCCAAAGCCTACATACTAAAGCGACGTGCGTAGATCTCTTGCGCCTTCATCCTCCTCTACCCTCCCGCGCCGCGAATTCCTCGTCATCGTCCTCCTTCAAAAATAATATGGCCGATACGCAACAACCGCCGCCGCAGGCCCTCTTCACCCTGGATAACACCCTTGGAGCAATGGTAGTCGGTTTTGCAGCATCATGCGTCGTTTTCGGGATGTAAGGGTCCAGTCTGTACCTTTGCCAGCCACGTCTGACCTCTCTCCTAGACTGTTAACCCAAGTATGGACATACTTCAGCCGGTATAACTCAGATTCATCAGCAGTGCGTTACCTTTCGTTATATTTTCTTCCATGTTTATAATGTCTTCTGATAGTGGAGACTGCTCGTAAGCCCACAGTGTGTCGGTGCTTTGCTCATTGTTGACCGATTTCTCATCTGCCAGGTCGTTTCGATATTGTACGCCCCTAGGTCTTCCCCGTGAACGACCATCGTCTTATTCGCCTTTCAGATTGCTGAGCACAGCAGACCAATGCTTCATAGGCCATTTTGTATATTTCTACACCGTCATCGCCAGCCCCGGGAATGCATTTGCTATAGCCACTGGAACCAACACATGGTATACTGCTAATTTATCTATTCCTCGTTGTAACCCCCACTTACCAGTGGTTACCCGTTACAGGTCGCTAATCCTACAGCAAGTCGCAGGCTCAATTGTGGGTACGATTGTAAAATGGTAGGCGCAGCGACTTCTGATTTCGCTCTTACTGACGCCATCGCCCAGTTGCTTCGCAACCCGCGTGTACCGGTGTAAGACCCTTTGCCTTCAGTTTGAATGACACCAGCTTATGGTTTGACTCAGTCAGCGACCGGAACATATTCATCACGGGCTTCATAGTGCGTCGCTGTTGCTGTTCAAGTGAACTGAAGCTGATGTGATCTGCAGATATTGCTCTCCCTCGGACAGCTTTCGGTTGCGCTCAGTTCGTTTTCATCTTTCGGTTACTGTACATAAAATTGAAACAACGCCCGTGCAGTCTTCACCGCCTCCGCGTTCAAACTGTCCACAATCCCAGCTGTGTTCAATCTCAAGGTAAGTTTCCAGGACACCTTTCTACGCCGTGTGTTTACCTATTCCTTTTGCAGATGCTAGGGACCATATCGTTAGCGTTGGGGTCGCTCACCGACATTGTGACAGCCGCATCCCTTTGCTACTTCTTGTGGCGGATGCGAACGAAACATAAATCTGTGTGCGTCCCTTACTATTGGCGCCTTTGTAGGCATTAACGTCCTGTGCTTAGGGCCAACTCACTCATCACCCGACTTGTGACGGACGCTATTAACACTGGTGTTCTGACCACGGCCGTCAGTCTGTCGACACTTTTACTCGTAAGCCTCCGCTCCTTCGCCGTTGCGTAGTGCCTGCTTACCGCTACGTAGTTCGATTTCCTCTCAGGCAATCTCATCTTCGCAGCCACGTATTTCATGCTGTCCAAATGTGCGCTGTCTTTCCTTTCGTCAGGTTGTTGCAGTGCTGACCTCGAACGCAGTATACGCCGTGTCCTTCTTAGCCACACTAAACACACGCCGCGTCGTGCAAGGACGGGGAACGGACGACTCGGAGAAGGGGGAAATAAGCCTACGGCGCGCGACGACGGGGCGCTCACGAGAGCAGGAAGATGTCGAGACGAACATGTTCCATCTTGGAACGCGTATGCCGACGCTACATGAGCATGATGTGGATGAAGCCTACGCTGCATACCCTCCATACGACATCAAGCCCGGCTACCCAGAGCGCCCTGCCTACCCCGAGCCCTCTCGGTGAGCCTCATTCTTTGCGCGGAGTCCCAGATTCTCACCTTAATTTGCAGGGGCTACCAGTTTGCCATGTGAGGGTCCCTCTGTGTGTTTGTTTCCTGTGTATCATTATAACTGTTGTATTTCCACATCACATTCGCTTACAAGCCATTCTTTCACCGTTTCTTAATAGATAGATAAATGGATATGCCGCCAAAATGCCTGCCGACGTGCAGTCGCTCCTTTGTTGTTGTTACTCAAATGATGTCGTGTTTCGAGATGTAGCGCAGCTGTGTGAAACGGATCCGTAGCGGAATGTTTGCTAACTTTACTGTATCGCGAATCATCGCGCTCACTCTTTTACTGTAGTGTAGGTTGAACCGTGGGAATGGCGTTGATGAACGTAACACGAGAGAGCGCTTCGGACCAGAGTCATACCCTGAATAATTATCACTGCTCCTCCTCTCAGCATCCGGCGTTCCTAAGCTTCGTGAACAAATTCTTGGGCGGCCACCATGCGACCAACTCCGCCAAGGGCTTTTCGGAGGAGTTGCGGTCGCTGGAATTCGGAGCATTCCTGGCCGGACACCTTCGCGAGTGCTGCCAGCGAGGCCTCGAGGAGCCGACACCCATTCCCAGCAGTATTGTGACCCAGTTGTCCGGCGCCTTGGTTCCCGTCGTACGATTTCTTCACCCGGACGGTGAACTGATGCCTTGGCACGGCGATGACCTTCCTCTTGCACCTCGCACTGGCTTGGAGCCATTCCGGATTGGAAACTTTCGGTCTCTGGAACGTGCCCACTCGTCCCCAGACTCGCTCCAAAGAGGAAATTCGAACCCAGGGAGCATGCGCAGCAGGAAGTACATCTCAGCGCGTGGGGCCCAACAGGCTGCTTCCGCTGCATACTGAAGTCTGGTCCACGTGCATCCTCAAGCTCACATTAAAGCAAGACTCCATATAAATACCACCGGCAGTTCCAGGTCGTAGTTTCCGTTTGTGAATTCATCCGTGGTCGCAATGCATCCCGTTTCATTTGCTCTCCCGCTTTTGTTTACTTCGACCCTAGTACTCTCTGTCGCTATCCCAACCTCAAGCCAAGCTGAGTTTTATGACCCTCGCGCGCAGGGAGGTGCAATGCTCGATAATGGTACGCGCGTTTGCCTTGAATACGCTCCGAAGCTAACACCAGAACTTAAGCGGGCAGTGGGGGCGGCGAGCCGCTCAACGTCGGTTTTACTCAATTTTGCATTTCTTGGCCCCGAAGTAACCTCGGCTCTAGGTGATCATCTCCGGCCAGAGCACACCTTCCGTACTCACCAATTCTGGGTTCCTCGGATATGCCGGCGCACTGGGATTGTAAGGACTCACCCCCGCCCAGGGCTTCAAGTTCTTCCTGATATCTCAACTTTATTTCCGTCTAGCGCCATCGAATGCTTCGGGTTGCACATGGGTTTGTCTCCTGTGGTCATTTTCAAGCACATTGATTATATCCCGGCCTACCAGGCGATCCGCAACAGGCGAACCTGGGAGACGGGCATGGCTGGGTTAATCAGTCGGTGCGTGCGCGAATTAATTTGAGACCGAATCTGTTGAGATTGAATATACAAGGTGGAATTACGCCAAGATTATGGGTCCGCGCCGCTTGGAACGTGTGTATCTTGCCAACTGAAAGCTACAGGAACTTAGAAGTGTAACTGAATTTTAGGTGCTGGGAGAGCATTTGGGGCGGCAACCATCTGTTGCGCTTCTTTTTTCCCCCGGCTTATTCCCTCTCACACAGACAAGGCGCGTTTATAGGCAGGATGGAAATTTGGCGAACTCTGGGGCGCTGTTTCTTGCGTATGTGCACCTCCTCCCTTCCGTTATCAAGTGTAATTAAACCGCCGGCAGAGTTTCGAAAGAAGAGGTGTGCCTTCGTCGAGGACGCATGAAGTAAATTTTGCTGAGCTCAACGAACTAGAATGTGATAAACCACCACACGATATCTCCCAACGGGTATAACATCGGTGAGTATTCGACCCTAACGATCTGCTTCAGACGTTTAGTGTCCGAATCGCAAGGCCGCGACCTCCTCGTTCAGCGTGCGATCGGGAAGACCTCCTTCAACGGCGTTCGATACACTACGACCATGCGCAGGATCGACGGGCTTATGGCTCCGGGTTCTCAAGGGTGCGTTGCGCCGGGGTTTTTTTTGGGGGGTTTTGCCGCCATCTAACCTTTTTGGCACAGCGTCAATCATGGTGGGTGGGCCAATGCGCGAACCTCTGCATCCATTCACCTCTGATTCAGGTATCGCAACCGATGGAACCGTAGTTCTTCTTACGGTGATTGTGGGATGATTCCGAGAGGACTTGTTTCGTTACATCTTGTATTTTGGGATCATGAAATTTAGATGTCAATCGTAGGAGGACGTGAAGCGTACATAGGCGGACCTCAGAGATAAGGGCTCGAATAATACATCCATCGATTGCCTCTCAAATTTTGATATGGATGAGATGCAGCAGGCCTTTTGACCCAACGTTCGCCGTAATTACGGCATTGTTACACCTTCCCTATGATGAATGCGAATGTTGATCTCCTCCAGAGGGGCCAGGACATTGTCTATGTGCATCCAGTCTGCCTCAGCATGCAGACCGCTGTGGGCTCGGATGCGCAAATGGACTTTCCGCAAATGTTCGAGTTGTCCGAAGCTGTGAATGAGCGGCGCAAAGCAGTTGCTATCCCATGCGTCCAAGCAGCCTGAGATAGACTGCAGGTTGCTACCACCGGCGAACGGATCAGGGACGAATGACTGTCTGTAATATGTTTTTGTGTGTTTTTAGATGCATACGGACCATTCTGATATTTTATCTCCACCTCCTGCAGAGATGCCGCGACGATACTATGAATGGCGGACAAATGCAGGCGTAGAGAGCGCAGATGTGTGATGTCGAAGGAGGCGATCATCGGCTGTATCGTTTTGTCGTCCGAGATGCCAAATAGTTCTAGGGAGTCGAGCGATATAGCGCGGCTGTGGGAAAGACGGATCCATATCGGAGAAAGTGAGACTCCCGAGCTCGATTTAGCGCACGCTGGGAAGACTGAATACAACGAGACAATAAAACAAGGAAAGTCGGAATTCGCATAAAGCTTACTGTACGAGGTCCTTCGCGTTGGCGTTCAGGATGATGCATTGTAAATGCGGCAGCAAGGTCAGAATGATTGGGTGGTTTGGACAATCGGTATGCGGCCTCCAGCGTCCGGACGAGGCAAAAAGGTGTGGGGAGGCCGACAGGAGGTCGAGGAAGCGCTTATAGTGCTGGATTTGACCTTGAAACCGCACCGTGGTCCGTGGAGAACCGTTGGCTGCCAGGCTTTGCAAACGCACGAGACAACAAGTGCGCAAGATTTCTGCGTGGATTCAACACGAGGCCGTCCTGGGTAAATTCTTCCAGACCTCGCAGGACAAATGTGTCCATAACGGAGTCGACGAACTCCTGCATTTTCTGGCGGGATTGACTGGGATTGGACTGAGCTTCACGATGGCATTGTTTACTTTGCAGACTATTGACCACTGATAACCCCATTGGTCTTTACTAAATACTCTTCGCTGCAAAACTCTCACCACGCTCCCCACCGCGACCATCCTCCTGGAGATCCTGGGTGGCTCGAAGGCTGAAGCCAAATGCATCTTTTGACCTTTCAGCATCTCCTTTGGAGTGCAGCGTTCTCGTTACCCGGCGTTGTGGCTATCATTGAGCAGCATGTATTCGAGGCTCCCGCCCCCCAAACCCACGGAATTCTTCGAAGATTCGTTCCAGATGACTCAACGAGCCTCATAGAGGTGCTCAGGATTGCTCAGGTAACCTCCGGCTCGCTGGACGTTACGGAAGTTCTGCTCACACGACCACTTTGGTTAGGCAGAAGAGTTAGATATATGGCAAATTGGGAAGGACTCTGTGGATATATACTCGCCCCCTTTCTCTCCAAGCCTCCCCCGCGCTCTCCTGTCCACACAACACTCAATAAACAATATCAGTGTCCCAGAGCTGCGTCCGCGGCTGCGGCACCCAAACTGGGATCTCAGTTCGCTCGAAAACACCAGCTTTCACGCCGAGTTCCACCGCCAGACAGAGGTGGACGCCTTTATGACGGATTTGGCGCGCCTGCATCCCGATTCCGTGTCAATTCTTCAGCTGGGACACTCGGGCGAGGAGCGCGAGATGCTGGGCATGAAGATATCCACGCCAAACAAGACCGCAAAACTCGGGTTCATCGTCCTCGGGCCGCAACACGCGCGCGAGGTTTGTATTCCCCTTCACATGACTCCAACACGCATTGACAGTCAGCGACAGTGGGTCGCGACGTCCACCGCGCTCTACCTCGCTCACGCGCTCCTCGCAAACGCCTCCGAACCACACTCGCTCGCGTACCTCCTCGACGTCTACGTGCGTCTCCCGTCTTCTTCGTCGTTCGGACGCCACTCACCGGATATCCCAGGACTTCCACATCATTCCCTCCCCAAATCCGGACGGCTACGAGTACACCTGGGAGGCCGACCGCTTCTGGTATGTAGGCAACGCAACTCTCCTCAAGATTACCTTCCGATGCGCGCAGGTACAAAAACCGTCAAATCGTGGGTCCTGGCGCCAAGTGCATCGGGATTGATATGAATCGGTCCGTACCTTGCTTCTAGCGCGCGATAGTTGATCCTTACGTCCGCGTCCGAATTTAGAAATTGGGTGAGGCTTCCGTCCCGTTCTCTCTGCGTTCAACCAAGCATGACTGACATGCACCACATAGGGCGACCACTGGAAGCCGCACGCCAAGTACCCGCTCCTGTGGGAGGGCGATGACTTCAAGAAAAAGAAGAAGAAAAAGACGGAGCCGGCGGACCCATGTTCGCACTGGTACCCGGGGCATCGTGCGTTCGAGGCGCCCGAGGTGAACAACCTGGCGAACTACATCACCAAGGTAAATGGCGTCGGCAAAGGCGCGGGCAAGGGCGGAATTGCTGCGTTTTTGGACTTGAGGAGTTACGGGCAGATGCGTGCGTCCAGTTCCCCTTCCCATTTAAATTATATGTGAACCTTATTGGATTGTATGTGCTCGGTGCTCTTAGTGGCGGCGCCATACTCGTACAAGTGTGACAAGATCCCGAAGGACGCGGAGGACCAGATGGAGGCGCTCCTGGGTGCGGCTCAGGCGGGCAAGTCGGCTTATGGGACGCAGTTCACGGTGCGCCTCTACCTCCTTGCATGTACATCCGGCCGAAATATTCACCATCCTCATCAGACCGGTACCCTTTGCGAGCTGCTTTACCGGTACGTCCTTCTCCGCGCTACTCCGCACCATCAGTCGCTCACCGCACACAGCGCACCGGGGAACATCATCGACTACGTCTACAAGGCTGCAAGCATCAAGTACACGTACGCCGCGTTCCTACGGGATACAGGGACGGTAAGTCTCCCGCATTCACCATTCCCCCGCCTTCCTTCATGGCTCCTCTCACCTGGGTGCGTCACTGACTTCCTGCGCTTCCAGTATGGTTTTGCCATCCCGCCCGCCTGGATCCGTCCCGTGGGCGAAGAGACGGGCGTCATGATCGAGTATCTCGCGCGCTTTATTGCACGGCAGCGGGGGATCCCGCTGTAGGGTGCTACCACACGCCCGTTGCGCTCATTCTTGATTCTATTTTGCTTGGAGGAGGGGACTGGATTGTACGATAACGATAGGTGCCATTTGTATTGTTGTACGTCGCTACATATGTGTTTTCTTATGCTCTGAATTACTCGTCATTTCTTTGTATTCGCAGAAGGGCGTTCTTGTGGGGTGGGATTGCCCTTTGTGCGCTGGCCGAGAATGACCGGAATATCATGTTACTGACCACTAACCTCTCTGACGCCCCGATAGAAGACATGCTCGCTTACCTTGTCCATGGGTATAAAGAGGTTCGGCATGTGCGCTGTATCGGGACCCAGACATCGATATGAACTGTGAGCAGGTCACCTGCTCACAGTTCATATACAACCGTGTCTGTTGGCAGGTTTATCGTTCCAGAGAACTTCGTTGCTCGGATCCGGCAAATGTACGGTACATACATTACCGCGCGAGTATGCTAAATAACATTCAATTCGCGTGGTAATCGTACCAAACCAACCCGAGCCTGCAGATCGTGGGGTTACGCTTTCGAAAAGGCACGCATTGGTCCATTAACTCACCTCACACAAACTGTTTGAATGCTTCAAGATATCGCAGTAGAATTGAGCGATTCGCCAAGTTCTTCATCCCATCGCTGATGCGACGGGGGAGCCGCGGAATGTGACGGTAAACAACGGTAGCAGCCACTGGAAAGACGCCAGTTTTCACAGCATCATTCAACGCAGCAGTGACTGTAATCTTATAGAAGGTAGGGAATGTCCCGTGCATGGTTATCGCGGGGATTACCATCTGGTGCAGGACAGGGAGGTGGAGTTCTCGCTCGCGAGTGTAATTGTTCCGTTGAAATGCTGCGATGGCCTCAGCGATGACTTGTGGCTCGGAATCGGCGTTGTTGTCCAACTGCTTGTCCTTCTGCACCAAGAGAAGAATATTGTTGCTGTCAAGAACGCAAACGTCCATCTGAGCGCTGCAGTTGGAACCACAATTGAAGAAGGGCAGCGCCTGCCGAATCATGATGATACGTCGGCCTTGCGCATACCCCAGCTGATTCAAGAGTTTTTCCGCAAAGAGGTCGACGGCCGCCTCCTGACCAACCTTGGGAATGTAGGCAAGGTCAAGGAAATGGAGGAGTCGGTATGTGTTGTCATCGGGGGCGTTGTTTCGGTCCTTGGTTGTGCTGAAGCCTAAGATGGTGAGCGAGGCCTGGGCGTCGGGGAGGGCCTCGACCGACGCAACACCGAAGAAATCTTGGAGGCTTTGCTCCTGAATGTGTATATTGTAGGCGGCTAGCTCATTTTCAGTCCAATCGTTCCCGGATTTGGCGCCCCTGATAAGATTGGCCATGACTAACGCAGGTCAGCGTCTATTCACAGAACCGTATGGCAATATGGCGAGACGTGAACTTGAAGTGCCAAGTGGGGGTGGGCTGTTGTTACCTGTTTGTCGGGCCGGGGTTCCCCGGAACTTACCATGTACTAAGTTAGATGAGGACAAGAGAAGTGGACCGTGGTCGACTTCGTCACCAAACTGGATACTAATGCCGTTGGTATAAGCTATAACAGCGCAACAAGTTTGTTCGAGCGAGACAGGAAGAGCTGTTTCTGCCGATCAGGAGGACCCGGGTTTCCTCAATCTCCGGCACTGATACTTCCTTCATATAGTCTGCCACGGTCTCTATTCTATTCCCAACATCCTCAGCGATCCAACTGCAACATTCGGCTAGACATCTCGACGCCACGATAAGATTGGATGGGTGCGGGGGGCATCGGGCACCGCTATTACCCGGGGTCGGTGCGAAATCAGTCCCCAGCGAGTAGCAGAGACCTGAGAGAGTCATCCGCATAATAGCTAACCCCTCGCCTACGGTGCATACCGGCCGACGCAGGAGCCAATCGCCTGTGTACCTTCTCTCACTCTCCCACATCTCTTTATAACGACGCAGAATAAGTACCGGTCTCGACTCGGCAATTCACCATAGTTAGCAAGGTCCAGGCGCGAACTGGCCGACGACAGCCCCTGGCAAGCCTATCGGGCGAAGTCCTTCGCAGACGCTCCGCGCATGGTTCTCTTCTAACGATGCTTCGACGCGGGCCAGCGGACCGGTGGGAGAGCGCAAAGGCAAAGATAAGTACCAGCGCCGCACGACGTGGAGTGGCGCGTCGTCGCTGCGCGGGAGGTGTAGGGTGCATTTGGCGCGTCCAGCTGAGCAATTTCATGTATCTGTTGCTCCTCCTCTATGTGCGTATAAATACAGCGTGGTAAGTACAATGTGTAGTTTGCTGTATAAGGTAAGGTATGGATGGATCCGGGTCTGCGCTGTCGACGGGGTACATGTAACATAAATAATACACAGTTCAATGCGGTGGAACCGGGCGTGAGGAAAGCAAAAAGAAGGAAAGGAAAAATCAGATGTGCGGGAAAGCAAAGCAAAAGTACGGGAGTGTGAGGTATAATACACATGGACACGGAGCTGTTGCATGTATGTACGTAGATGATGATGCATGGTTATTAAAAAGATGATTCCTGGAAATAGAGATGGAAAGGAGGAAATCAAGCAGTTGCGTAGCTCCCTGCCCCAACGGTCATCAGCCAAGAAAAGACAGGAACACGGAGACTGGACGCACATATTCGCGCAAGGTTATCCCCGCTGCCGGTGGCGAGCAGGTTCCCCGTCGGGTTGAGGTCTATCGATATCACTACGGTCCCGAGTCAGTGGTCGCCCTCCAGGGAAAAAAGCGGTATTTACCCGAATTCTTGTGCCCTTGTAGCATTGAGTGGACGACGCCCGCACGGTCCCAGAACTGCACCCCGCGATCCTTGGAACCCGAGACGATCCACTGCCCATCATGCGACACCGCAACCGACAGCACGTAGTCCTAGTACCGAGGACTTTGTCAATGATAATATAATCGCATCGAGCTCTACTGACCTTATGCCCCTTGAAATTCATGGTACACTTCTCTCCCACCGTATCCTTAACCACCACCCCTGCCTCCTTCTTCGTTTTTGTCGCTCCGAGCCCGCTGACATCCCAATACTTCAGCGTCTTGTCCAGACTCCCGCTAACCACACCCTGCCCGTCCGGCGTGAACACCACGCTGTACACGCTGTCCCGGTGGCCCCGCAAGCGCTCCACCAACGCGCCCGTCTGCGCGTCCCATATGCGCACGATGGTGTCAAGCGAGCCAGCGGCGACGTACCGCCCATCGGGTGAGATCGCTACGCTCGTGACACCTGCGTCGCCGGACGCCGCGCCCCCCTCCCCGCCCCCAGCCGCACCCCCGTTGGCAGCTGCGGCCGCCGGACCTGGGCCGACACCCATCGAATCCGCATCCACAGCAAGCACGGTACACGCGCCCGATTCCATGTCCCATATGCGTGCAGTGCGGTCGCCCGAACCCGAGACGATGCGCCGCCCATCGCGCGAAAAGTCGAGCGAGTAGATCTCCTGCGTGTGCCCCGGGAAGACACTCCGGATGCGCTTCTTGGCGATGTCCCATATCTGTGCGGACGGGCGTTAGTGAGCGGTGCGAATCTAGAGTCGGAGGGACGCAAGGTGCGCCAGAGTAGATGAGAACCGTCCCAGAAACAATACAGCCACTCCGCGAAACCCTAAAAGGAAAGCAAGAAAATCACGTACCCGAACTTGCTTATCCTCCGCGCCTGTCGCAAGGAAGCGCCCGTCTGGGCTGAACCGCACACTGCGGATGTATAAGTCGCCCGAGTTTCCGGCCGATTCGTCGACGAGGACGCTGTGAAGGGGTGTGTCAGCATCGATTTCCTAGAAAATAAAGTGAGGCAGGTGATTGGCCTGTGAAAATCCGAAGGAAATTTGCAGGGAGAAAGTTGGGCCGGAGGGAGCAAGTACGAGAAATACCCACCAGGTCTTGGCCCCCGTCTTCACATCATATATTTGCGCGGTACGATTACACCCCGTCGCGAGGTACCGCCCGTCTGCGGAAAACTGGACACAGCAGACGACCCTGTGTAAAAAAAGTGCTGATCAGAATTTACATCGTAAAGGGGAAATAAAAGAGAGTAAAAGAATTCTCGAGCTGAGGTCATAAAAATAAAAATGAAATAAACGCACGTCGCATGGACCAATGTATGTACCAAACCAACATCCCCCAACACCCGTGGTCTCACTCGCGGATTGAAAATTGCAAACCAATCGCCTCCCTCCTTCTTCATCTCCGCCGGTACACTTGCAGGGTCCATGTCCAAAAATGCGGGATATGCGCGCTCCTCCAGGTCGTCTGTCATCACAACGTCGCGGTCACGTACGATTGACGCCTCGCGCTCGCGCAGGGCCGCAACGTCGCGCACGTCACGCATTGCTACGTCGCGCTCACTGCGGTCACGGAACAGAGGAGGAGGCGGCTCGCGCTCGCGCTCACGTTCGCGTTCAGGCGCGAGGAGGGGGACGTTGCCGCTCGCGGCGCGCGGCTGGGGGAGGTGTGGGTGGTCCCGGTGTGGGCGCGGGCTGTCAATGGCGCCTGGCCCGCGCTCCCGCTCTCCCACGCGTTCACCGACTCCACCTACACCTGACACCGCGCCGAGTCCACGGACCCGCGGGCTCTCTGCTGGCCCGTGTCCATTCAAGCCCGCGGCCTGCACGGGGGGAAGTAGTGGGCTGAAGTGTTCTGTGGTATTTAGTACTTTAGCATTTTATTTTATCTTTTCCAAAAAAAAAAACCAAAACGCAACGTACCAGGTCCTTTCATCTTGAGACGCTTGGGATCGCGCTCGCCACCACGCTCCCTGTCTCTTTCGCGTTCACGTTCTCGATCCCGTTCGGGATACCGCTCCCCGATGCCATTGCGATACCCGTCTGGCGGGTGTACGCCGGGTCCCGATGTATGTTGTTGGATGCCCTGTACAACAGGCAGCTGTCGCAGCGCGTGCAACTCTGCGCGCAGGTGGGCGATTTCATCTTCGTACCGCTGGCGGACCTTGCCGTGCTGTGCCTCCAGTTCATAGAGCGCCTGGCGGATAATGTTGAGTTCGTTTATTTGCGAGGTGACTGTGCGGGTGCAATGCCAGGAGAAGAACACGAGTGCGCCGCGAAAGTCGCATCAAGTGACGATGCAGATTAAAAGCAAGGCGGAAGCAGAAGCACAAGGATCAAGTACGAAAATTGTCAGGGACGGTTGAAAAATGAACGAAAATTGGGAGACGAGCGCACCCTTTCCCTCGTATTCGTCGCGCAGGGTGCGGGCCTGGACCAGTTCTGCGGCGACGAGTTCATACTCGTGCTTTACGACTTCTAGCGCGTCACCGAGACGCGTGTGGCCGTGTGCGGAGCCGGTACTAGGCTGCAGTGTCCGGTGCTGTTGACCACGGATTAGTTGTCTCGGGCTATTGCGGACGGGGATCGGGGGGTTGCGGGACGTACGTTGTATATGGCGCTCCCGGACATGGTCGTGGTGGGGAAGGAAGCGGGGTGGGTGATTCACGACAGGCTTTATAAGTGCATTCGATCGCCACTGCCGCCGGTTCCTTTTTGGGATTCCACGTCAAGGCAATAAAAGATTTACCCGTCATCGCTTCCACGCCTGCCCTAAAAAAATAGCTCTTGATGCTCATCTCGACCAGGTATCAATCACCCGTGCTATGACCATGATTCCCCAAGAATAAATGCGAACCCATTCCGAGATCGTCGGCCATTAAACGGCCTTGTAGGTGCGTGTCGCAATAACCTTTGACCATTATGCGACGTCAACTTCTTCACAACAACGCACTCAAAAAATACAACCAGGGTCGCAATGGGACCTAATGGAATTGAAGAGTACAAGGCCAAGACAAAACCTCCACAATGATCGCCGTCTTGTTCCCTCCGGCTAATTCTACGTTCTTCATGTTGTATTTTTGGACCCCCGGCGATGCGTTACAATGCCGCCGCTCTCTTGGCTGCGCGCCGGCAAAGCCTCTACGGGCTGGTCGGAATTAATCACAGTGGCGACTCGCTCGGAATATACCTGGTTGAAGCGCCCGGAGTTCGGGCAGACGCGCCGTCCCGCGGACGCGCTTTCAAGTCCGCGTATTCATGATTGCTCCGTGCCACATGGGCTGGATCTTACCTACCTGCGTGTCAGCGGGTCCTACGAGCGCCCACAACACCCCTCGGGAGTCCCCGGTCTGCGTGCCTCGCTGCTCGACTTGTTTTTTCAACTCGGAATTTAGGTGGATCTCAATATCCATGGTCGAATTACTGCAACTCCAACAAGAATGGTCTGCCGCGGAAATTTAATGTGTGTCGCTTACCTGCGCTTCTAATTCCAGTAATTCAATACCACCTGCCGATCACTTGTTCCTAGAAAACAAGCTGCGTATTTCGCGCCGACGTCTCCCAAGCCATAGAGCTTCCAATACTGGCTTCTAATCCGATTTCAGATTTCATTTCGGCCACTAGCGCGATTTGCAGGGGAGCACCGTGGTCCCATGCGCCCACAGACGACAGACGACAGCGTGCCCGGCGCGTGTGGGGAAGATCACAGACTGCGTTGGGCACTCGATTGTAGTCGACAAGCCATCCCGGAGATATTAGGGCTTGCCTACCAGCGGAATTTGAATGTTTAGAACGGTAAGTACCAGGTGAGTCAGTGGTTCATGCTTATTTCATTCAGTGTTCAGATTTCGGGCGTTCGAGCGGTGCACACCTTTGCTTCAAATCACGTTGGCGAAAAGTCTTCGAATTCCTCCGCAGGCTCGTCTTCACTTCCTCGTTCTTCGTGACCATTTTTGATATTGGCCCGGCCCGGACGTGCGCCAGTCGTGCGCCGTTCACGTCAACGACGTGCATGGCTCCATTCAGTTATTGACCTTCTGGCTTCGTCGGCATTCAGAAATTTAGGTGACGCCGCTTCGCTGGTGATCCACGGGAGGCAAATTCCGAACTGTTCGACGTTTGTTGAAAACCCGCGTTATCAAGGTGAACGGCCCTTCCCGGGCGGGGGGTTACCTCGGCCAAGTTCCGGATGTGTGTGGGTAAACCCAAATTAACAATCTACAGCTCCGCATGAGAATGGAAGAATGGAAGTACCTTCCTAAACTTACCCTTTGAATGCCGGCCGCTTTCAACTCGGAGTTTTTTCCCCTCCCTCTTCACCTCTCCATCTTCCGGAAACCATCAACGTCGCATTCAAGCGATTCGCTCCCACTCGGAATGCTCAGGCCATTGATTCCCTGATTCCAGAGAGCAAGTTCCGAACGGGTCGAACCTTGCCAGCTTTCAATTTCCGCAAACCCATGCTTTAAAACACGTTGAAAGCAGTTGCTATCTCCCCCAACTTTCCAAGGGCATCCTCCAACTACGGTCGCCCGGTGGGCGAAATTGAACATGAGGAAACCAACGGCCGCAAGGAAATTGAATTTGTTGCTAGACAGTTAGTTCGCCACCGTCAACGTGTTTCAAACGGTGCTCGCCTCTCGCCAAAATCCGAACTATTCGAGCCGTGTCTTCGATCATCACGACACGCGTTATCGTCCTTGCTTTTTGAATAGACGTGATTCTCGCGCTCTGTGCTGCAATTTCGGCGACCTCGGCGGCCACAGCGAAAATAAATCGCATGTGGCCAATGGTTCAGCGGATGCCCACCCCTTCAGTGCCGGCGGCGTGGCTGGACGGAAAAAACTGGCCACCAGGTTGGAAGAAAACAAAAACTGAACCCACTGAGAGAATGAAAATCATTTTGGAGTTACATTCGAACCCACTTGCTTGCAATCGCATCCCGGATGACTAGAAAGATTTTCAGCTCCACCCCGAGGATCCCCGCCTTCTGTTAGAAGCAATCATTCAATTATCACCCTCTCACACGCCGGACTGTTGATAGATGCGCGCCTTGACCAAACTGAGCTCTCCCTTCGTTGGAAGAACCGTGAACAGATGCAAGACGCCGATGAGCTCCACCGGAGAAGCTGGACGACGGCGATGAGTAAGGGAAACTTCGCGCGAGGGCTATAGATGTCGCTGTCTCCCAAAGTAAAGTGCGATCGTGCTGCAGAGGATCACATCTAGAAGTTGGGTTGCCATCGAGTGAGATTTGGATGCATCGGTAGAAAGGCGGACAAACTTGGACGAATACTTGACAGAAAGAAGTCGCGAAGGCTGCTGCCAGGCAGAGGGTAGGAAAACGCGAGTGGGTGGATCATAAGTGGTTCCTCTTGTCATTATGGTATCCAGCCCGGCGTCCGTGCGGGCACCGACACGACCTATGGCCCGCAAGAGAGAGAATGAGCGCGTTCCGGCCACCTTCCACTTCCGCCCCCGCTATTTAGCGCTCTCAGCACCGCGCGAGTCAAGCGCGAGTACGCAGGTGACCCACGTCAGACATTTACACTGGCACGGAACTACCCAAGTATAATGCTGCGGCAAGACCAAAGAGTTCGACATATTTGTTGCAAGATTCTGATCCTGGATCCTTGAGGTTCAAGAGGAACAACAGGAGATGAAGAGAGAGAGACAAGCCTCTCTTATTACGAGTATTTCTGATGCAATCAGAAATCTCGTTCTTTTACCAAACAAAAGGGGGGTCTGAGACCGAAGTTTTTTCCATTGTCGCATGAAAAAAAGGAAAGCTTAATAGTGGCTGTGTTCAATGGCAATTAGTGGCTGTGTTTAAGTTGGTTTCACCGTTGTTACCCCCGTAGTGGCTGTCCGATTTGTTTACATCCCGGGTAAAGAGCATCCGAGTGCCCCGAGCTTTGGTTTTCATTTGTTGCAGCTTGTTCTCGCTTGGTCGCGGCAGGGGTTCGGCATCGAAGTTCTCACCTCCAATTTTTCACTGGTCGAGCAGCTAAGGTGAGACCAAGCTATTGTGGAATTTCCAGGCTGATATGTCTTCGTCTTCAGATTCAATGTGACAACAAATCGCCTTACCATTTCCCCATTTCGCGGCGAGGTCGAGCCGGCCGCAGGTCGGGCGAGACCGGGATAGAACAGAATCGGCAGTCCGACACACCTTAGATGCGACACATCGCGGTCAAGTACGACACATTGATGGGAATGTGTCGCACTTATTTTTTTAAGCGCGGCAGCCATCAAATGGCCATCAAACCGGCGTATCTCTGCCGCGAAGCGGCCGGTTAAGGTTCGGGTTCGGGTTTTGGTTAGAGGTTAGAGGTTAGTGGTTAGTGGTTCGGGTTAGAGTTAGGGTTAGTGGTTAGTGGTTTGGTTAGATGGTTAGGGTTAGTGGTTAGTGGTTAGTGGTTAGAGTTAGAGGTTAGGTGAGGGTGAGGAATATTGTAATGCTGTTGAAGGGGACTTGTTGATGGAGGACGTGAATTGATGGCCGAATGAAGCGAATCGAAACAAGTGCGACACATTCCCCATCAATGTGTCGTACTTGAGCACAATGTGTCGCATCTAAGGTGTGTCGGACTGCCGCATCTAGTATATACCCGGGCGAGACCGAGCCGCCGTGAAGTTCCGGCAAAGCTGGCCTCACTTCTGAAAACATTTATTTTACTTCCTTTACTTTCCAAGTCCTGACTTCGAGGCCGAGCCGCTCGAAATATCGAGGCCTTCGAAGACTCAAATGTTACGCTCACAACCTCAACACCGCCAGGCTCTCCCTCAGGCGCCTGCGCGCAACGAAGTCCGAGCACAAGGCCCATCCTCGAGTTTACTACAACCCTTTTCTTACTACGTACATTTTCTCTTTTCTTACATCTCGACTCGGGCCCAATCTGCATACCACCATAAAATCCATTACACCCCCATAGCTCCCCACTCATGGCATGATCACCTACACAACACACCCTACATCCCTCTCTCCCTGCTGCTATGTAAATTGTATAGTTCACACATGCGCCAAGGGGCCCGCATTGACTTGAAGGAATAAAGATGAAAAACTCTCGCAGCATTTTTCTATCCCCAAGAAACAATTCATCTACCAGATACTGTATTTTTTCTCTCCTCTTTGCCCAAGCATCTGTGAGTTTATGCTCCAACGACGCCAGGGTTGCGCCAAGGACTGAGTACTAAATAAATACGAGTTTTGCCGGGCACAGCCACGGCCCATACCCCCAAGTGTCATCGAGCTTGACGCGTCAAACGTTTCAACAACGATCAACAGAGGTCACTGCTCTGAACTTGTTCTGAACAGCCTTTCCTGCACCCTTACATCTGGTTGATCTGGTTCCTCCCCAATCTTCCCCGAAATTGAATCAAGGGGTCGCGCAGGTCAGTCGTTACCGTTTTTATTTCATTCAACCTGTCCAGACTGTAAACAGAAAACTATCCGAGTCGATGAAGCTTCCTCAAGAACTCGTTGATCTGATCATCGGAGAGATTTTTGTGCACAAAGACCCAGACCCCTTCCTCGCTTGGCGCCAGCGGTCCCCCGTCGCTAGATACACACTCAAATCGTGCACGTTACTTTCTCGTGCATTCTTGCGAACAGCACAGAAGCAGCTCTTCTTGGCAATCCGAATCCGCTCAGGCGTGTCTGACGCCGAACGATTGGCTCAGCTGCTGAACACCCCGCATCTCTGTCGATACGTCAAAGACCTCGAGGTCGAATATGGCGGAGATGGGCTATTCTGGGCCTGTCAATTCTCGAGCTTGCTGCCAAATCTACAAGCTATCAGCCTTCACTCTCTCAGGGAATGGGTAGAGCAGCCGGACTCGGTTCGAGCAATCCTAACACTTCCCACACTCCGTTGCGTCCAACTGACAGGCTACCGACTCCGCGATGCGGTCGAATTGCACACCATACTGAAGAACGCAGTCGGCTTGAAACAACTTGCATTAACGTCCATCGCCTTCCGCAATGAGGTGATCGACGTGCGTATTAGGCCGCCGGCATCCATTGTCCTAGATTCCCTTCGCCTGACTGACAGCGGGCTGCGCCCTGCAAATATCAGCGCCATGCTCGAGGCCTTTACCACTGTGGACATTTCGCGTCTGCGGCGGCTCGAGATCTCGCGCTCCGCGGGGGAGGATTTGCTCCGTACGAATGCATCCACTTTAGAGGAAGTCGAAATAGACTGGGAAGCCCATCATATGGCTCCTTGTGAGTTTCGTTTCAGTGAAATTTGGATCTTCCACTCATTGAGACAGACGAGGATGCTCCGATTGGCGCACACCACTTGCGGTCTATCACGGTTACCGCCCCGAAACCCTCCAACGTCGCTTCCGCCCTCCGCTTCCTCGGGAACCTCGCTGACATGGCGGACCTAGAAAAGGTCAAGCTCACAGTCGTTAATAAGTTGGATAACAAGGATGAGGCCATCTGGCGGCTCATGGACACGAGCTTGTCGTCTGCGCCTCACCTACGCGTCGTTGAAGTGGTTGTGGCCCGCGCTCCCGGCATCTCGGATAATGTCCTTCGTGCTCTTGACACCTCTGGTTGGATGTCCCCGCCAGCGGAGAGGGATGTGCCTTTCCCGGAGTATTTCGACGATGGAGCTCTCATGCCCTCTCGTTGGTTGCCAGCGTTGGCTGAGAAGCAGATATTGCGCATTTCTCATTGACCATAGGTAAGCCGCACAATGATTTCTTTCTCGAGCAACACCCCCTTCTGACCTCAAGACCTTAGGACGCCCGAAACACACATCGACCGATTTGAGAGACAATTCCAGGGTGCTAAATTTATGGACTCTGTCCCTAATATCTATCCTTCGTACCGACTTCCCTTGTCCGTAGGCCCCTGGTCGCTACAGTCAAGATTCTTTCAAGGATTTCGACTGATTCACTCTGTTTTCTTGACGACCAAGCGTAAGCGTGGTTCAAAACTTCCTGCACTTCCTGGTAGAAAAAATGACCTTGGAAATGGGTCGTTGAATTACTTTTTACTCCATGTCCGGACGAACCTGTGGGCAGAGGAAGGTGCCGGGGTACTTGCTTCTTGATCGGCCACCGAAAGGAGTGACCCACGATAGCGCGGCGTCGGAGAACCTGCCATGTTCCTTGCCGTCGCGGACGGCACGGCGATCTCGATCGAGTCCTGCTTGACGATGCCGTATTCCAGGTAGGTGCGCTTGACGGACTCAAGCCCATTGGCCGGCCGAAGTTCATGCTGGTAGTTCCGCCCCCGTCACCACGAACAGGCACGACCGGCCGTTGGCGTCGAGCTGCTCAGGAATGTTGATTTCGGCTGTGGAGACGACGGCGGAAGGGTGGAGAACTCTGTCGATAGGGTACCGGTAGCCAGCCCGATCTTTGTGGTGAGGGTACGTCGCCGGCAGTAATTTGTCGCCTGCCAGTGTGGAGAAAATCAAATGAATAGGTGGCAACTTGAAGGGACAGAAGGAACGAAAAGACGTGCCGACATGGATCTTATTTCCCCGGAAGGTCTTCGTGTCACCTGCTTGAGGTCTAGTTCGATAAAGCCCCAGCAGTAATGATGAGGGATACTTGTGAGTACTCGGTTCGAATTCGGAATTCAGTGCGGCGGCTGTCTCGGTCCGGCGCACGTGACCTTTAACTGTCTTTCTGTGTTTCCACTGTCTCTTCCACCATGCTACACGGTGAGCACCCAGAGCCGCTCGCTTTGGCCGGCGGCGAGCTCATGTTATATGTATTAGGCTTGGTGGCATACGACGACGACTCTGCCAGCGAGAGCGAAGAAATGGCGCCTTCGCCGTCCAAGTCCAATGGCCACGCAAATGTGAGGAACTTCTTGGTCCTCCCTGCTGCCTGTTTCCCTCTTTGCTGGCTTGCTTTCCGTCTGGGATAGGATATTAAATCGAAGCCGAGCCTGAACGTTTCCTCAGAGTGTAAGCTGTTCCTTTTCGATTGAAAAATAACGATTTACCTGTGTCATGACACAGCGCGAAAGCTGGCCAAGTCCCAAATAATCATCCGACGGCCTGCAGCGCAGCTCAAGAGCCACCCGCGCGCCGTCATCGCGGACCAGATTTTGGATGCGCCATCGCCGAAGAGGTCCGAGGTGCCAGGGTCGGCATCAGGCCCACAAAATGCTGTGGCGTCGTCGAGCCAAGTTGATCCTGAGGACGAGCTTACTCGCATCCGCGCCCTTCTGCGCCCGCCGCCCATCCCTGGCACAGAAGACTGGGGTATTCCACCTGCGTCCACGGAGCCCTGCGACCCTGCAATCCAGGTGAGCTTCTTCTACTACACCTGCTCTGATCATTTGTTTATTCCCATGTGCCCGCAAGACAAAGCTCGCTCAATTCCACGCCCTCAAAACCGCAACTCCCCCGAAGCACTTCAATGACTCCCTCATGGGCAGCCGGGCGTTCCGCAACCCGCATCTATACACCAAGCTCGTCGAATTTGTCGATGTCGACGAGCGCACCACCAACTTTCCGCCAGCCCTGTGGGACCCCGCAGATGTGGATCCCGCCTGGTATGCTGATGCCCTTGGTACGTCCGCGTTCGTGCCTCCGTCCAAGCAGCGCGTTGTTCACGCACCCGCCCCCCGCGCCTTCACTCGTTTCTCTGCACCGCCGCGATGATGCCCACCTACACCCACGCAATCGGCTTCATACTCTCCACCCTTGCGACGCGCCTCCATGTGGCACCCACTCGTAAACTCAAAGCCGAAAAGCAAAAATCGCGTGCGGAGCAGCAGTCTGCGGGCCAGGCCGCGGGCAAGCGGAGTCAAATTGCGTTCACCGGCGCCTCTAGTTCCAGCGGCGTGAGCACATCCACCGCGGCCCATAAACCGCGTCCGAAGGACAAGGAGAGAGAACGGGACAGGGATAGGGACAAGCGTTTCCAGCCGTACGGTGGTAGTGGCGCCGGTGGGCATCGAGAGAGGGAGCGGAGTCGGTGGGGCTGATAAACAGGTCCTCTACTCGCCCAAGTATTCATTCGTATTGCTGTGTCTTGTCCTCGTTAGTGTCCCATCGCGATTTCTATCACTTTTCGCCGCTATCAACCGATGAATGTGCGGCCTCAAACCCTCTTTGCAAGAAAAAGAAAGACAAAATGAGAGATAAATACAAATGGAGTTATCGGTGGGCAATGACGTGCGAGCAAATAACTTTAAGCTTGGCATCCAACACCTTGACCACCTGTTGGCCACCATAAAATGCGGGTCCCTCAAGAACTTTGTCGACTCCATTATAGACACGTTTGTCCTGAGTGGTCGCGACAAACCTGGCTCTTTTCTATCACAGAAAGACCCCGAGGTCGAATCCACGCTTAGGTCTTGCGCGCTCGTGTCTCGTGCGTTCGCAAAGCCCAGCCAGCGGAAATTATTTTCCACTGTACGGCTTAGAGGCCGAATTGTGCATAAGCGCTTCCTCGACCTCCTGTCGTCCTCCCCACACATTGGTGCTTTTGTGCGGACGTTGGCGGCCGCATATGGCATGCTTTCCGAAGACCACCCGATTAGCGAGATCCTGATTTCACTGTTGCATTTGGAATGCATCATATTGAACCCCCACGATTTCACCGTCGTCCAGCAGGTTTTACGCGATTTCCCGACTTTCCTTGGTTCCTGTGCCCTTGCTTTCAGCCTTCCGAGCGATCGAGCTCGGGCATCTTATCTTCTCCGACGCTGTGGAGCTAGAATCCCTTCTGCGCGGCAGCACAAGCCTCAAAAAACTCTTACTGAGAAGCTGTTCGTTCGAAAACACAGATGTGACGCTGGTTCCCGGTGGCCGTTCCATCTCGCTCGACTCTTTGGACCTCTTCCAAATCTCGGACGACAAAGCAATACAGTCCATGATAGATTCCTTCGCGGTCGTCGACATCACACATCTGCGCTCTCTGCGCCTCCACTTCTCGGCAGTTCATAGTATAGTCACCGCCAATGCAGCATCTCTCGAGGACGTGGATATAAAATATCAGACTGGTCCGTTGCCTTCATCCACCACGAGAGATAATCTTGAATAATACACACAGAAAAATATTATCAACAACCATTTGTCCCCGAAACATTCGCTGGGGACAGCAACCTGCAGCATATCTGCTTGGACGTATGGGAAACAGGGTCCTTTGCGCCGTTCATTCGGAGCTTCGGACAACTCAAATATCTGCGAAATATCACGCTGAACATCCGAAAGCACTGGCAGGATGGTCCGCGCTCTGAGACAGGCTGGCTGCACGTAGCCAATATCCTGGCCGCTCTACAGAGTCGGGCAGAAATCAACATTCACGTATACTACAGGCACATGGGGGGTAATGTGGAAAATCGATTCCCATCGTTAGCTCAGAAAGGCCTGCTGCATCTCGTCCACATTTATGATCATTAACCAATAGAAGTATTATTTGCATTTCTCATTTTCAGACCAATGCCCGCCTCTTGGTGCGTAAATCCTGCGACTCGCGCTTGGGCACAGGTACCCGCGTTTCGCTCTCAACGGCTAAACTGTGGAATGAGCACCTTCTCTCGGGTTGTCTGGCATCTTGCCTGTTCCACTCTTTCTTCTGCCCGCATCAACCCGGTCGCGGGGACCAGCAGCTTATTTCAGCGAAGATAGTCCCAACCCGATCCCGAGCGTAGGCGATTCAGCGTGTTAATTACTGTAGAGTGAACTGCAGGGAAAAATAAAAATATGGTATGTCCTGTGGACCGCGTGCGGCTTTTGTACTTGTGAAGCTGATACGAATTCACAGATTATCGAACTGGCCGCGCTATGAGCTGATTCCAAGAAAGGTTAATTGGTAACAGTGTCACGTCCTTGCGCGACCGTTGAGTCAATGCTGAGCCCTCTTGCTCGTTCGTTTAAGACCATGATGAGCTGACGAAACAAAGAACACCGTAGAATCTTACATTGTCGGTCACTTGCAACCCACCCAGGAACGAGGAGCCGGTATGCGGTCCAACGGTCCCAAAGTCATCCAAGACCTTGCGTAGGTTCCGCCGAGAGTTGAGCCTGGAGCTAAAAAGAGAATGCATGTCAGAACGAATCTCTGTGGGCGGCGAATCACTCACGTTGCGAGCAGCGCATTCGTGTACATGCGGCCGAGAGAGAAATGCATCGCCTGCAAAAGGTTAGTCCAGGCCCCGCTGGCTAGATGCGTGATCAACGACGAACGATAAAGATAAAAGTATTGGGATCAAAAGATACTGCGTCTTTCGGTTAGTGCGCGAGCTGTCAGGGCGATGAGGCTAGCCACTGCGAGTAAACTAGGCGGCGATTAGACGCGGGACATCGATCGAAATGCAATACGAACCTGGTTGCGAGACCGGTGGCGACAGTGTATTGAACCACACGAGCCACAACGAAGCTAGTTCTGCGGGGAATGATCGCTAAACGAGTGACTCGAGCGAGAAAGGTTGAGCGTACCGATCGAAGCTAGTTTTTCCTTGCTGGAGGTACCAGACTAGGATCACTGCAATGGCGACGTCGACTGGGGATAGAAATTCAATCCGGGTGAGATATAGCACTAAGAGAGTTTTGAACACAAGCCTGCAGCAGCAAGAGCGTAGTCTCTCCTAGACAGACGCTACAACAATTTCCTCGTTCGTACCTCACGTTTGTTGTAGCAAGAGCGAAGACTGCGAGAACCTCCCCGATGAAGGAGTTGAACGCGGCTACGCTGGGTACGCGGCTGATTTGAGCGGACATGGCGGCTTCGAGAGCCAATGTGGTTAGGCAAGCGGCGGATAAGGCGCCAGTTAAAATCCGATTCTTCCCGCTAAAGGTCCAAATTCTGCGGGAATCCCTGGCAAACGGCTGATGCCATGCCGACAAAAACTAAATGCAAGTCGAGCTCTTGCGTTGAAATCAAAAGTGCTGCATTGTCTCCCCAGCTGGCGACCAGGTAGTGGTAGCATGATTGGCAGATTAACACCAGATGTGCGACGTCCAGAATACTGGGCTGCATAAGTAAACACCCAAATAAATTTCAAGCTTACCATACGCTGGCGACCTAGGAATTAATTAGAACGTCGGCTTTTCGAGAAATATAGGAACAGACTCACCAGGAACTTGAGTCTCGGGCGGTCTGTTGGAAAACTCTCGTAGTATATATAAGCCTGTATTGTAAGCACCTCTTGAAAGCTATCATTTCTTGGGATTACCGGAAGGACTTCGGGGTTCGAAAAGTCGTACAACGTGGCCAAAAGGACTTTGCGAGGAGATTATTTCATTCGTTTATGCACATTGAAAGGTCTGAAGTTCGTACCTCCGACAAACATAGCCCCGTATGTGACGGCCATAGTGTCTCCCATGATTTTTGACTGTGAAGAAACGGCACGGCAATAAAAGGGACCGCGTAGGAGTGTTTTGCTAGTCGTCTCAGGCGCACTGGATATTTATTCCGAGTCGGCTGCGAGCTGGAGGCTATCTTTTGATTACACGGTACCGTATTTGTCGTGTCTTTAATTGCAAGCAGGCGCCTGATCATGAGGGTTCTTTTCACAGCCGAAATTAATCGGAGGCCAGTTGGAGCACTAGTAAGCTTCTGATGATTGAAATTCAACCGAGCGCCGAGAGGCTCCAGTGTCCGCAGGGTTTCAGGTAAGTGCTTGCGGAAGCCATAGGTAGAGAGTATGGAAGGGGGACTCCCCTAGAAAATTTCTTTGTCGCGCATAAAACCTACTTGAAAGTAGCCGCCGGTATCGGGCGCATCGCCAAAGTCGTTCGAGCCTAAGTAGCACTTGATTTCCAAATGAGGATATTGAAGTTAATGTGTCGGGGATTGACGGATCAATTCTCCTGCCTTGCTCTTACCTGCGACCATCGTTTGCCTACAGCTGTTCGAGAACAAATGGGAAATGGGAAAACCGGCGATCGTAAACCGGGATCAACCGGGGTGCCTGACGGGGATTAGGTAACTCGAAATCGGCGATCACTTCATTCGGCAGGCATGTATGACACACCTCCTCTTTCGCGCGACCTCCATGGCGCTTCTCGCCATTGCCCAGCTGCTGGACCAGCATCCTCGTCTTCGACACATCAAAACTGGACAATTCATGCATCTGGCGTCTCTCCCCAAGAATGACATCGATCTTGCGCAGTCGGCTAGGCAAGACATCAACTCGTCTTGTCGGCGATCTTCGGCCTCTTCCTCCGCATCACGTCGCAGACGTTCTTCAATCGGGTCCAAGCGCAATGTCGTTGTCGGCAAGGGCGGCACTACATGCGAGACTGCTGTTATGAGAGTATTGTTTGTAAACGGAGACAGAGATCGAAGACGCGTAAAAGGAGCGGGAGGAACACGTAGTCTACTGGCCTGCCGCGTGCTCAAGCGGGCTTCTTGGTGACCTGTCGCCAGACAGCCGCCTTTACTTATCGAGGATGCAGTGCGTCTTGCAGCGAGTATACGCGCATGCCGAAGTCGCCTTACGTCCGCATGGATTATGGACGCATCCCAGTTCTATTGCCGCAGAGTTACTTTGCATCGGACTTGAGCCGAGTGTTTTGGATGACGCTGACACTGATTTCGAGGCCAGAACCGTCGGGGCCTGGTAGTTTTTCGGCGAGGCAACGTGCGCAACAGTAGGAGGTCGGTCGCGCTTTGGAAACGGGCAGCCGTGGCGCTGGCGAGTTGCTATGAGCGACGCGCAACAGCATCGGCAGGGCTTACATTGATGTAATGATGGTCAGCGTGCTGGCCGCCAAGAGCGAATTTTATAGGGAGGTACGCGTTACAGGTGGAGGAGTTATCGCGGTCAAGAGACGGAGGCATCACAGCGGGGAGGTGGTGGAAGGAGGTTGATGACATCACGCGACACCCGTGAGTGTCCAAATTCAAAGTCCGCTGGCGGCAGTTTGTTCCGCCGGTTTGCCGCCGGTTTTGATCCCGGTCGGTTTCCCGGTTATCCCATATCCCATACTTTCACAGCTGTTCGCGCATTTCTGTCGCACAATATCTTGCTCAAATCTGAGACGGAAAGTTTCATTGCGCCCGTTTCACCACTCCTGTTCGCCTCTGTACATGTTACAGTTCAACGTAATCTCGCACCTCCAACCTTGAACCTCGTTCCATTTCCTGATTCGTGCCAGCCGACTCAGTTGCTTAGATTTCTCGCATTCTCGACTGGCCCGTGCCCGTACTTGATGGAATTCAAAATCTTCCAAATCTCTCATCAATAGATCACATGGGCGGGACCGCACCGGGATTCCGATCCCTCTTCTCCTTTACGCCCACAACGATGTCTCGATTTCCGCTAGCTATAGTGGGGCCCATCTAACGGCTTGTTCGAGTTCGCCCAGAGCACTCCGCTGGTCGCTCCTATGTCGACATGCTAGTTCTGTAGTATGGTCGCGGGCTCCGGCAGATAGCCTTTCATGAAACTCCCAAAGCTTCTGAGAAGGTACGATATCTTGAAGACACTCACAAGACTTAAAAAGAGACCAAACAGCGATGACCGGGACCCTACCGGCCGTCATAACTTGAAGACGCCCGCCAATCTAAATCTTCGGCTTGGCTTCTCGTATTCCTCGGTATCCCAGGTTCTATACCGTAGGAGGGATCTTCCAAATCTGCTTCGCCCAACGTGCTGCTTTGTACTCACCGCCGGACGAACCACTTGGAAGAGTGAATCAGCCTGGTAATTACTAATTCCCGAAACCTCGCAGAGCAATATGGTACTGATTGTACTCAGAGTGGGAGTCATCGGCTCCCTCAAAGACTCGGATCCTCTCGGATCCCTCCGACCGACTCATCCAAGGTTCCTCCGAGTCTCACCTTGAATCGTATTTTGCCATAAAAAAATTATCACGATTACTATACCATCTTCCTCGCGAATCCAACTACTTATCCAGAATCCTACTCAGTCGACCCCAGGCTTCAAACTCCGGCAAAATCGTCCGAACAGAGTCAAGCCAACCTCATCTCAAGTTCGACGCGTTCCGATGCAACAAGCGCAGCTGAATCAATTCGCACTCAACCACGAATTTCAATGCGAGAGAAAACAAGATGCGAATAGCGCAAAGGCTACCTGAAACTCGTTCTCTTAAGAACTCGGCTGAACAGGATTTCTGTCCGCCTAACTGTGAGTGACAAAAGCGCGTGACAATATCACGTGCAACGTAACGAGTTCATTTCCGCCGCCTTCCTTTGGCCTTCCTCTCCCACCATTCCCTTATCGACCTCACCGCGCTACCCCCTTTTATAATTCGAAGAAAATGTACAACAAAGGCACCCTGTCCAAAAAACGCGTCCCCTCCATCCGATTGGTGCTCGATTTGAGCACCGAGAACGAGCGAGTCGTCTCCGACTCAGAATACACCGTCCACGAGTCGCGGGCCACCCGTCTTGTCGGCGACTCCAAACGGTTCATGACCGTCGCGTTCACCAAGAATTCTAAAGATCGGCATTTGGCGGTGTGGCTGGAGGATATTACCCAGGCTGGCAAATTTATCGCTTATGATGGCGGCGAGTACGTATGAGCCCGATCGACGCTTTCATTTCCTCACCAATTCCATAGATACGTTTTCCTCGGCTACACCGAGAACAACCTCAAGTCCGGTCACGTCCTTTTCTTTCGTGAAGGCGCGGATTTCACGGTCGAAGAACTCAAGGACCATTTTGGTAGTGATCTTAAGGCCGTTTACGAAGCGTTTGGATATGGCAAATACGCGGCCAGATTAGGACTCTCGTTCTCGTCCACCGTTGCAACAGAGGAGGTATGTGTTCTTTCTTATTTCCCGCACAAGAAATTAAAGGGCAATAGATTGAGCCGGAGGAGCGGCATTTATTGCCCGACCTCACGGCGAACGATGGTTCCCTCACGAGCGACGGCTGTGGACTGATCCGCGACTCCTACGCGCGCGAGATTTCGGTTAATCTTGGCCTGCCGTTTGACACTGCCGGTGGGGATCGTTTGACCAGTCGAGTCATGCCTGTGCTTAACGACACTATTAGTATTCCAGGTGCGCCTCGGCGGCATCAAGGGGACCCTCACCCGTTGTCCCGACGATCTATTCGACAGAATTTGTGGCTGCCTCGGTAAAAAGATCGCGTACCGGCGGTCTATGGTGAAAGTATAATGGCGGCCCGCACATTCTAGAGATCCAAAGTGTGTCGAAGGCCCCGAAATCGGGACGCCTTAATAAACAGTTATTATCCTGCTCATCACCCTGGGCATCCCACTTTCTGTAACTTCTTTCCTTTCCTTTCCGAGGTTGGATAAGATCTGAGCTGGTCTCCAGGTTTTCGAGGAGCTGCTCCAGATGCAACTCGACGAAATCGATAAAATAACAACTGATCGCGGAAAGGCGCTCGACTGCGTCGAAGGGGAGGTCGACGCCGAGGCCGAGGGCTTCTACCAAGAGCGTAAGTCGTCTGACTCATAAAGTGATCAATTCACTGATGCTCTACCCAAAGTCTATGAAATGCTCCTTGCTGGGCATGACATGAACGAGCCGTACCTGGCCAGTCAGCTGCGCCGCTTTCAAACTACGGCTCGCGACTCGCTTCGCAAGAAGCTTAATGTCACTCTAAAGGTAATTATATCTATTCAGTTACGCCAAGTCTCACCATCCACAGGGCTCCGGCTATCTTCTCGGTGTCGTGGACCACTGCGACGTCCTCAAGGAGGGCGAAGTCTACATCAACTTGCCGACAAAGGGGGGGCCGCAGGTCGGTCAGGTCGCGACGATGAGGAATCCGGCATATGATCCTAATGGTATGTCGTAGTCTCTTACCTCTTCCCGCTTCTTCAATTCGTCTCCTCAGGTATTCGAGTCCTCGAGGCGGTGAACCGGCCCGAGCTCAAACACCTCACGAACTGCATCGGTGAAGGCTTCGTCTGCGCGTTTACCGTCGCCAACTTACCCTTCGAAAGTTTTCGCGGCCTCTGGTTCTCACAGCGAAACGGATCGTATGGGCGGCGGGTGAGTGAATGACATCATGGCTTTGTCGTGCGCTAACCTTTCGAAAGGGACCTCGACGGCGATCTTTTCTTCACTATTTTCAATCCGGCGCTGATCCCGCAACCCCGCGCGGCTCCCGCCGTCGCTTCCAAGCCCCTCACCCGTAGCAAGACGATCGCAATCGGCGGCCGCGCGCAGACTGTGTCCCGTTCGTCCTCGAGGAACAAGGACATGCGCAGCGACTGCCTATTCAGACCTTCGTGCGCCTCCGGTGCAATTTCCTTCTCGGAGCCCTCTCCAATGGATGGATCGCGCTGGTCGGTACCACACCTGCGCTCGCGGACCATCCTTTGTGTATGAAGCTCGTGCCCATGATCGAGGAGGCTTTAGTGGGTCCCGCGTCCTCTTGCCGATACGTGCTCGTGCTCATATTTTGTGCCCCCAGGACATCGTCAAAACTGGCGGAAACCTGGCGATTCTGCGCAACAATTTCGATCGACTGAAGAGCCAGGTTAGCCGCCTGCAAGGTGATCGGGACTGGATCAACCCGCTCGAGTCTCTTGCGGCCCTCGTGCCACAAGCACCGCTCACGCCTGCGATGGGCTTCACGCCGGATGAACAGCTCGTTTTACGGAAGGATACCTCGGCGGAAAAATGGGGGGCCTTGGTCCAAGAGGCCGAGCGCATCATGCCTGTGTATAATCGGTCTCTTCAGCTCGCCATCGAAGCCGATAAAGAAGCGAGTAGGTACCCTCTCCTGTGTGCAGCGCGGTTTCTAAAAGTCCCCATAGAGCTCCAGGGACTGCAAGAGGACGAAAAGCGGGCTGACTTGACGAAGGCAGACATGATCGCGGAACACTTTCCGCGTACGTCTTCCCTCTTAGATTCTCACTTGTTTCGTCTAACTTCAGTGAAGCTGTGCAAAATATCCTGGAGGATACTTCGAGGTACCTTCTCAAAGCCTCAGTATGGTATGTCGTCGACTTTCTACTTCAGGATGGGAGCACTGAAACCTCCTTCAGGTATTTCACTGGCTACAAGCACGGGAAGCAGTCCTTCGCGTGGCTCGGGGCACGGTGGCTTAATTACATCAAAGCCTGTAAGTATCGCGCTCCTCTACTGTTCATCAACTAAGCGTCTTGCAGCGCAATGTGGCCAAGTTCCCATCTCCGTCGGCGCTCGGTCGATGTCGCTCATTGGGGCGCCCAGATCGCCTCCGACCACACCACCGAGAGCGAACCGATCACCGAACCGACCACCGCGTCTTCCTCCTACACCCGTGTCCATCGCTCGACCCTCGCCTGCCCCGCGCGCGATCCCTGTCCCGCTGGCGATTATCGCGGTCGATTCCGACTTCGAGGTCGATGACAACGTCACGGATCTCGAAAGCGATGAATTCGAGTTTATCGGCAAGGAGAGCGCCTACGACACCGCCCTTGAGGACCTCGTCCCTCTCACCAGCAGGCTCTGCATCGACACGAGCCCTACGCCGCGCAGGATCGCGCGCGAGAACTCTGATGATACTTTGGTGGATATCGAGCCCGAACCCCGGACGCGTCCCCGCGCGCGCTCACCGTCATCTCCAATCTCGCCCTTCACCGACGTCGCCGCCAGGACCCCCGATTCGTGGCCAAGGCACTCGGCGGGTCGTAGCGTCCCCCGAGCCCATGCGCGCCGACGCGAATGTCACCACTACTCGCCCGCGCACCCGCGCACAGACGCGTAGGGTCGAGCCGCCGCGGGTCCGCTCCCCCGAGCCTGAACCGCCGCGCACTCGCGCTCGTACTCGTGCGGTCTCGCCCACGCCGGTGTCCAAGACCAGAACGCGCGCAGCGCACACCCATTCGTTCCTCATCCAGCCGAACAGCGGACGTGCACGTGTCTGCGTGTGCGGAGTCTTCTGCGCTGTGAATGTGTGATGCGGTGGTTGCGTGTGTAGTGTGCTCTCGATGTGATTCGCCCATAAGTCCCTCAAGCCGCTCGCCCTCCACTTCTTGGAATCCAGTCGACTCGTATATGCATCCCTCATTGAATTCACATCTCGTCCATTCGTGTATATGTCCCCACACCTCCTTCATCTGTACATCCTAACATACTGTATCTTTTCATGCACATACCTTCTTTGTATATCTGCATTTCCAGGAGTCTTGGATCTCACCATTCTCTGTATATCTTCCATCCATCTACCTTCCGTGTACATCTACATTTCGAATTCTCTGCCCCATTTACCGTGTGCCATATTTCCTTACTCATCCCACCGTGTATCCATCCGGGCTTCTATTTCTTGACCTTACCGGGACTGTATCCCATGTCGCGCTTCCTCCCAATATCCGATTCAGTTCTGAGCTTCGGGTTTCGATACAAGTGTACAAAGGAGGCATGTACGCTGTTTACTGGCCCAGCCGCGAGAGATCGGCGAGAGACGAATAGAAAAGCAAGGGAGCAACTGGCTCTTTTCCTCTCTTTATTGATTTTTTTTACCTTCTCGTTTATACTCATTCGGTGTAGGCAGACGTGTCTGCAGCCGTGTAGTTAGGAATGATTAAGGTTTATTCACGATCGTGTGGTCGCGAGCCACATAAGACGCCGTCACAAATGCGGCAGCTGAGCACGGGGGGTAGCCGGTATTCGAGAAGGTGGGGCGAACTCATAGGGGCAATTTCCACAACCAGCTATGCCACGTAGAGTCTCCAGATCTGGACGTGAGCACAGTGAGCGCCTGCGTCCGGCGCAAGAGGTCCGCTTACCAGGAGTAAATCTTGGATAAAAACCTGAGATTAACGCTCGTCAGTGACAGCGATAGGGGTAGTGCGCCTTTGAGCGTACGTTGATACCGTATAAAACATTCTTGGCGACACTGAGACGACTTCACTGGGCCACTCAGCTTGCGAAATTCCGTCGTCTCAACAAAATATTGACACAGGCGCATGAAAAGACGGAGCTGGCATGATACCCAGACTGCACGCGATGGAAGACAGCGGAAGATGCACTTGATCCCTGCACCCCAATTAAATTAAATAATTCAGCTTTGCGAGCGACGCCGAGGCAGGGCGGACAAACTGAAAAAAGGGCCTCAGTCCAGATTCCTTGAAGATACCAGCGTCCCAAATGCGGGATGTTTATCGCAGGAGTGTCCATTATGGTGACTGGATCGTCCTATCTGTGCGACTCGTTTGAACAGGGAGCAGGGTTTGTATGCCTATTAAACCACCCCAAATTTCAAGCTGCATTGGCGCTCATGGGACCAAATCGCAGCTCGCGACGGTACCTCCCCTCCGAACGGCAAATACACATTTAGCAATGGCCTCGTAGAGTTCCTTGACGTCGGAGTCGGAGGGTAGGAAGAGCTTCTGACGGCTGAGAGCTCCGTCGTTCCAGAGAACAGCGGAATCAAGGCCCGGGGTCGTGGACGACCAGTGGCAGCAGGCAGTGTTCTGAAGCTCAGAGTCAAACCGCACTTGTCCGAGATCAGGTAAGTTGTTGGTGATTGAGAAGGCTAGCGCTTCAAGCTTCATTGAAGCTTCAAGGCGAACAAGGAAGAGCCGTGATGAGATCAACTCCGAGTCTGTGGCCGTCCGGGCCGGCCCAGCGCTCACATTGCAAACCACCATCTCACGGACGGCGTCTTCACCGTTCTAACGCGCCCAGAATGTCGACTGGGTTAATTTCTTCTTCACCGAACTCCCCTCCAACGGCGCGCCTAACGTCAATTGTATCCCATCTCAGTAATGTGCGACCGAAAGTTGTGATATGTAGGCATCTTGGCCCCGCGATGCCTTTGCTCGAGGACAGGAAGGACATCGAGGTAGAGACTCCCGGACGGCATTTCAAAGCGACTTAAACATCTCAGGTAGTCCTGTGGCCCGAAGATCGCTCTTGCGAGCGTTCTTGGCTACTCGAACAGATCAAAGGTAGAAGAAATGTCAGATAGTATGCAACTTGTATTTACTTGTTCTGTAGGCGCGGCTGGTGTGCTCGTATTTCTCAGCGACAGGGTATGCTGATCTGCGTAACTATAAACCGATGAACGACATATTCCAGGTAAATGAAGAGCTCTTGGAAGCAGGTACGCACAACCGCCTTTTTTTCTCGCCATATCAAGTCCAAAACAGCTGGTCCGAATCTGCGGGTGGTTTCCACCATGTCTGTGGGATACGGTGCGTATGTCCGCCGTGCAATAAAATACATCTAGACTTGTGTAGAACATATCGACCTCCCGCTCATGGCTCAGCGGAAAATCAGAGTCGGATACACTCCGGACGTCCTCACTGAAGCAGGTATTCATTCACCTCTGTTTTTCCACGTAAGTATACTCTGAACGCAATCCAGTCGCCGATATCTGTGTGATGCTCGCCCTCATGGCTGGGCGCAACGACGGAGCCGCCTACTCCCTCGTCAAGAACGGCGATGTAAGTGTCGCTCTCGTAAAACTCAGCACTGCTACAACAACTTACTCCCGGACAGTGGGCCAAGCCCAAGTACGCCTGGTCGCCCTTCACGTTCTGCGGCCCTCAACTGAGCGTAACTCCCTCTTCGCCCACCCGCACAGTAGGCTTCCTCGGCTTCGGCCGCATCGCGCAGGCAACCCTCGCGCGCCTCATCCCCTTCGGCATCACGCACTGTCTTTACACCGGAAGTCCGTCCTCGCGCCCAGATACTGCGCGCGACGCGGCCCTGCAGGCGACGCACAAGCTCAAGGCGCTCGAACGCGTCGAGGCTGACCGCCTCGCCCGTGAGAGCGACATTTTGTTTGTGCTGACGCCCGGCGGGGCGGAGACGTACCACCTTGTGGACGCTGCGTTCTTGCGCAAGATGAAGCCGATGAGTGTGCTCGTCAACACGAGGTTTGAATTTTACTTCTTCTTCTGCATTTGAAACCAAACCAATGTACCTCAGCCGCGGCTCGGTCGTCGACTCCGACGCGCTCGCCACCGCGCTGCGCGAGAAATGGATCTGGGGCGCTGGCCTCGACGTCGTGGAAGGTGAGCCGCTCATCAGCGAGGATCACCCGCTGGTCAAGGAGCCTCAGTGCGTTTGCCTCCTTCACATTTCGCTGGGTTGAAAAATTATGTGACGGTTGCCCCAGATGTGTCATCGTGCCACACATTGGAAGCGCGACATTCCAAACGCGTCTCGATATGGCCACCCGCGCGATCAAGAACCTGTATGGAGGGCTCTTTGGGGAGGAGATGCCTGCGGAACTGGGCAAGCAGTGACGGGTGATCCTGGAGTATCGGAAATGTTGTAAATTTATGTGCATTAAATACGGTGATTTCCCTGAGCACGAGTTTGTTTCGCGCGTTAAATTGCAGCGCGGGGAGAAGCAAGCTTGAATTTCTCGAACACGCGGATTATTCCGACTTGTGCTTTACGCGCCACAGTAACATGTGACGCGTGCGGCTTCAACTCGACCAACATGCGCGCCCTCAGTGCTTTGCCGCTCGACGACGATATTGTTGACCGTATACTCACCTTCTGTCCCTCATTCAAGTCTCTCCAATGTATGATTCTTGTTTCCAAGACCTTTCACAGAATTTTTCAGACGCGACCAAAAGTGGGGTGTTCTTGTCTTTGCGATACGTTTTTTGACAGTTAAAACTCTTTTTAGTCCATATTACGCGCAGTGGCATACAACCATTATTACAATATCGTGGGCCCCGCCTTTCCCCAAGCTCTCAGAGCTGCCCGGTATCCGTACTGGAATCCGGATCGCACCCAGAGGCAGCACGAAAAAGACGATCCAGAAGAGATGGCAACCGCGTACGCGGAAGATCCCGGGCCCAGTGGGTTCTATATCACGGCGGAGGACACAGAGGAGAGTCGGTGGTTGGTGAAAAACGCCGGAATGGTGCAGACGTTGGAGAATGCGTATAGCTTGACGTGAGTTGTCCAAGCAAATTCCCTTTATCCTGGCATCTAACTCTGTCATCAGCCAGAAAGACCACACATCCAAAACAAGTGTTCTCTCACCCCAAGAATCCTTCCGCTTCCAGCGTGCTGTATACCGCATCTGCTTGTACACTCATATTTTCTCGGGAGACCGCTACTCCCTAGAAGAAATCGAAGATATGAGCACCGCAACTATAAACCACATCTGGCGCCAGCGCACCGCCGTCCTAGCACAGTACCCTACCGAAGAACTCTTCCAGATACACGCCGTTATCCAATTTTTCCGTGGCATCTTCGAGGGTATCTGTGAGTTCGATTCCGGTGCGTTTTTCTCCCTCACTATTTTTTTCCCTTTCAGTTCATTCATTTCGCAGAGAGAAATTTGATCGATCTCTTTCTTTCCACCGGCCCCGGTGGTGTCGAGCGCGCCTGGGAGTTTCGCTCACTCGAAGCCGTCGACGACTGGCTCGGCTTCAGCATGAACGAAGGAGAGGTTACTCCGCTCTATGAGGGTTACATATCCCGCCCTCTTCAAGTAATTTGGGTTCAGCGTGGAGCACCAGAGCCTCGATCTGGTGTAGGTGCGGCAACTAGGAGCATCCTGGATACCATCGTCGGCGAGAATGATACGTGTATGTGGACGGAAACCTTTGGACTATCACTGATCTATCCCATCAGGCTTCCAATGTGCGGCTTCCGGCGGACTCAAGCTTCTCACCCAAGCTAGTGCGTCCTCCGTTTCATTCACTTTCCCTCCCCCTCTCTTGCTCCATTCTTCGACCCTGACTTGATTACTTTACTTTTCTCGTCCTTTTGGAATTCTTTGATCGGCATGCACCTCATCCTTATTTCTTAGTCTTTCCGTTTCTCCTTCTGACAACTGTGTTCTTCCTGTTTCTAGACTGGAGTCGTCTCTCCATCGTCCCACCTGCCCTCCTCAAGAACCGCCTCAAGGAGAATAAGACGGAGACGAGGCTCTTCCGCGCGGCCGTTGAACAGCTTCGTCCAAAGGACGAAGAAGACGATAGTAATGAGTTAGGTCATGGCGGGGACACGCCAGCCTCTGAGCTTATGCGCATGTTACGTTGGGCTGCCGGCGCCAATACTAACCTGCTGGGAGGCGGAGATAGTGACGATGAGCATTCAGATGTGGAGAGCGACGGGGAGGACAGCGACCGCGATCTTGGCGGTACCTTTGTCTTCGGCAGCGTTCCATCCGGTATCGACGACGACTTTACTAAGGCAACTTACAAGGAGAAGCAGGCAACGGAGGCCTTCATCGCGGCTGTCTTTGAGCGGGTGGCGAATCGGAAACCAGATGCAGCTGCGAGTGCAGGTGCAGGTGGCTGGGACGACTGGACAAGCGACAAGTCGTACTGTCGACCATGCCTTATGAAATTTTTGGAGGAGCATGTGTGGCAGTGGTGGTTGGATGAGCGAGTGAAGTGTGAGTCTTCAAGCTGGCTTCTCGGTCTGGTTTTCATTGACCATCTCGCACTTCAGGTGGGTGGACGCCACCCGAAAACTGCTGGTGCGTTACTGCCTTTCTCATTTGTCTGCTGCACCAAGTTCCTCTCAGAATCCTCTACTCCTTCACTCTCCTTTTTGATTGGTCTTCCGGTCGTTTTTACCTCTCTTTTTACCGTGACATTGGGTATTTTTGACCATGATTTAACAAGTGCGGTAGGTATGGTTACAATTGCAAGACGATGGTGCACAAGGAAGAACATGCGAAGAATAAGAATGTGAGTTCACGAACAAGCCATCTCCGTTTCTCCTCGAATGGTCATCCCATATCCAGCATCTCTGCGTCCCCATCAAGGGTGATCCCTGACGGTGTCAAAAACGCAGTTCAAGGCACTGAAAATCGTCAGGCGAAGCACAAGCGGTCGAGATTGGGTGAACTTGAAAATGCATACTCTATTGGCTGTTCGCCTCACTAATGTGACATGAAAATGAAGTACTTGAAACAATCGGTGCGGCGGTTACGGTCCGGTTCCCACACTTCTCTTCATAGTTCCACCACCCGGCATATACTACCTTTCTGGGTCAACCAAGTTCGCTGATTCAATTTCCTGAACTCTTCGCCATTTTCTCTGACGACTACCCGACTCATGATGGCCACTGTGCGCCAACGCGCTTGCGGTCAAAACTGTCCTACCTGGTACTTGGCGTTCGCGACCAACCTGCTGACAGCCCGTGTTGTATTTTAAAGGCCCTTGCCGTTACATTAAAGCCTCTGATATGCACTTACTTCGGCGATCCTTCCTCATGTACGCCCCCCAAAAAAATCTTGGCTGGAACGACTACGGATCCCTCTTCCCCGAACCTCGGAACTTGAAATCGCGTCATTAGTAGATATGTAGCTAGAATCTTCGGAGATCGGTTTCCCAGTGCTTCCGCTGCGGAGCGGAGCTAGATCAGTTGGCACCCGCACTCTATCGCTATCGTCCTGGCCGGAAGTTGTCTATTCTCGGCGATATATCTGAATCGCCTCGTTGAACACCGTTCAACGGCGAAACACCTTCAATTTTGTCCGAGGTCTGGAACTGACGCGTACTGACGCGTCATCTGCGGGGATTTTCTGGTCGTCAAATAAAACGGAGACTTGCGTAATTTGTTTTGTTTCGAAATGAATGTTCTCTTGGGGATTCAACAATGTCGGCATATTGAAGGCGCCCCGACACCATCTGCAACGGTTGAGAAACCTCGGCACGGCTCGACTAGTTCGGTCTTGTATCCTATTTTAGAGTTGGCGGTATCCGAGGATTATCAGGCCGTTACCCCGAGGTGTGCGCCCTTCACTGTGCGACTTATGCTCTACCTAATCTCTACAGGGCCCGTCTCATCATTCCAAACCATGTTAAGCGCCTCCGGGGAAAACCTTTACTTTTTTCCTGGGTACCATTTTCAACCGAGGGAGTCATCAGATGGGCTCCTTGACACAATTTACTAATCGGGTGTTCGGACTCCCTCGAGTTTTGCCCGCTGGTGAACACTGCGTGCAGCCCACCGCGTCATTTGGACCAGCCACTTTTGGATGATTCCTTGCTATAAATTCAACCTCAATGGTGCATGTTTCGCAGTTGTTCTGCCATGGATTTCGACCGGGTCAACTTCACCTTCCCGCACGACTCCGTCGATGCAGTCAATCCGGATCGTGCTCCAAGTCATGCCCGTGCATTCGCGTACCCACAGTTTGTGTGGTACTTCCTCAGCTCGTTCATCGCGATCGTTTCGCTGTTCCACTTCGTTACCACTGTTGTCTCCTGGTCGCGCTCGAACAGTCGTGTCATTGTCCAGATCTCTTCTCCCCGCGGCCCTCGGTCCTTTCGTCGGATTCCTCCCGCAGTCCTGAATATCGTTCGCAATGTAATATTCCGCACCACCATCTCTTGCGGTAGCTACACACTCAACTTGACGGAATTATTCCTTGGATGCGGATATATGGCCGCACTCCTAACATGGGCTTTGATTAATAGTTCGTCCTGTTTCAGTTTTCGTCATTCAAACTGGGGCTTACACTTATTGCAGCGACCAACCTTGAGGGACTACGCCTTTCCCCGCAATACTACGCCAATCGAACGGGGATTATTGCAGCGACTCAGTTCCCGCTGATGATCGCCCTGGGCATGAAGAACAACATTTTGACGTGTAAGGAGACCCTAGCAGGACATGATCAGCTTGTTTCTCATAACTATCTAGTCTTGACCGGAATCAGTTTTGACAAAGTAAATTATTCTACACTCAACTCGTTCAGGACTCATCTGTGTGTTGTAGCTTAATATTCTCCATCGTATTGCGGCCAGAGTTCTCTGTGTCATGTTGTGGATTCATGGCGTTGGTCATGTAAGCCCCTTCGTTCGTGGAGAGTCACCAAGCTCATCGATTAACCTCTGCAGATTATAGAAAGGTACACTCATAGTCCTCGAACGAGACCTCCTACCCACAATCTTGACAGCGGCAGGGCAGGGAATCTTGAAGACCTGCAGCAACCATGGTTTCTATGTGGCATAACTGCCATATCTTCGTTGACACTCCTGTGTCTTTTCTCTATCCGGCCATTGCGAAGCCGCAGCTATGAACTATTCCTTGTCGCTCATCTTTTTCTTGCCCTGTACGTGGCCCCTTCTAATCCCTCTATCCCACACCAACCTCTTTCATAGCATCGTCCTCTGCGGAGCGTACTACCACGCCAACAACAATGGGTATGTTGAACCTGCCATATCCGACATTTTCTTTTTCAACATCCGGATAGATTTGGATATTTCCTTTGGCCTTCCCTTATGGTGTGGGGTGTTGATCGATTCCTGCGTTTTATTCGCATCTTCTGTGTGAACGGCGGCTTGTTCACGCTGTTCAATACCAAGACATCCCATCCGCTCCGCGCCGAGGTTGAAATCATATCACCCCCAATTTCTTCGCGTAACGGTCAGACGCCCGGTCCATTTCCGGTGGTCGCCGGGCCAGCTTGCGTACCTCTCAATCCCGAGCGTCAGCGCAACACCATGGGAAGGCCACCCGTTCACAATCGCCAGCATTGATGGAGATATTCCTCGGGCGGCTGAGAGCCAACGCCTGTCACAGGACTCCTCCGACAAGGCCAATTCACTCGAGTCAACCACGACAACGCTGGAAACTCCATCTCCACCCCACTACAGCAAGAAACTAGTCTTCCTTCTCCGCGTGCACGATGGATTCACTAAACGTCTTCTCAACGCCGCCGGTTCAGCTTCTCTTCCCAATCAAATGTTCAATACCTATATCGATGGTCCGTATTGTGTTCCGCCTTCTGTGAGAGGATTCACAACTGTCCTTTTATTTTGTGGTGTGTTTCTCGGTTTATTTTTTAAGTATGGCAATCATTCTAAGCATACTTGCTAGGCGGATCCGGAATATCCTTCACTCTTCCGCTGCTGCTGGATGTTATCAGGTGCGCCACATCTCTGTCTTGAATTAATAATAATAATAATTTCGAAAAGGGCCGCCAATATGGGAACCAATTCAACATGCCGAAGAGTCGTCATGGTTTGGGCTATCCGAGACGCAGGTTCGATCCGAATCTTCTCTGGTTATCCCTAACTCATGCTGGAGACTTGCAGACCAAATCAAAGCAATCTCAGACGACCTCCTGCTGGCCCTCAATGGCGTTTCTAATTCTATCGCCATGGATATTCGCATCCACATCACTGCATCTCTACCGGACGAAAGCGACACAGAAAAATGCGAACATAGTTTCAGTACCTCCGACACCAAGCTACTTCAGGCCCCAGGTGTCGGCATCTTTTCTGGACGGCCGAATGTAAAAGAAATCATCAATTCCGAGGTTGGAGAAGCCTCTCGCACAATGTCCGTAATTGGTGAGTTGACACTAGCTCATATTGTCTGTATCCCTTTAAGCTTATTTGCTATTCTTTATAGTCTGTGGAACAGCAGGTATGGCCGAGAGTGTGCGGTCGGCACTGCGTGCAATATCGGTTGCTGACATTCTGAACGGGGGGCCCAGCGTGACTTTGCACGTTGAGGCGTTTGGTATGTAATGGCATTGTAGAGTAGTAGTCCATGTAATCCGGTTTGAAATATCTTCGAGTGGTGCGCCAGAGGCAGGCTTGAGAAGGTGGAACAATCTCTCTTAATAAGGTCCGCACAAGTCTTTCAAGCCCCGCCAAATTATGTCAACTCCTAGGCTCAACGAAAACGAATCCAGAAAATCAAAGTCATAAAATGTAGTAGTACCTCCAATTGAACCACTTCATCACCCGCATAAGTACATTGCGCGGCTTGTGAGCAAACAATTCATCCAAAGTCGTGTGCTCTTTTGTGCCATACTGGTCTTCCATGGATACCTGTCCAATGGCGTCTAATGGTTGAAAAGTTATCTCTTCTTCGCCGCAGCATAGTTCTGCTGAGCCGCTGCTAATTGTAATTCTGAGACCAAGTTAGTAAAAAGTTCCCCGGAAACTCGACGCCACTCACCAATCATCCGGCAGTCCGCCAGAAAATACAGACATAGCGGATAAGAGTGTCTCTATCACTTCGCCTAATTGCCGAATATTTTTACGCTCACTTGGACCATACTGCGTGCGAGATAGCTCTGTGATGAACACCTGGCATGCAGCTGTCCACAAGGTCTGGCATTTGTTACCGTAAGCGGTTCCGTGCAGGCAACAAATGAGAAGAAAGCGACTCACCCCCATGATCGCATCGACGTACCCGAGGTCGCGTAAGTTTGTTTGTCGGACGAGGGCGACGACAGCCATTGCAGCGGCCCTAGATCGTGTACACGAGACGTCAGACGTAAGAGAAGAAGGGGTTGTGGAGCTGAATTCGTCGCGACATGCACTAGGGTGTGGATGAGAAGGCGAGGACTGAGAACCGTCGGATTCGAAAGGGGTTAACGTGGTCTTGAAGGCCTCAATGACGCCGTCAAGCATACTGAATTCAGCTGAAAGCATGGCCGTGGGGGCGCGAAGTCCAACATCTGTTAAAGTTGAGGACTATGAGTTTGAGACGGAGTTTTCACTTACTTTCCGTGTATCGTGCGGCCAGCCGCGACGCCTGCTCGAAGACGATAGCAGCCTTGGCGTGAAGCGCGGGCGGGGATGTTCCGCGGTCGGGAAAGTTGGCGAGGAAACTGGCAATCGTCCCACTGCTTTGCAGAGGCAAGGTACCGAGAGTCCTAATTTGGATCAACAAAAAATTCTCAACTTTTCGGGAATCAACAAGTCACCTCAGAATATTCCCCAATGTCCAACGGCCACGGTGTATCAACGACTGCATACGCGATGTCTGCCGGTGAACCGTCCGCCGCAAGCCAGCAATTATTGACCGCGAACACGGCCCAAAACGCGTTGATGCGTTCACCCTCCTCGAGCGCGGTGGCTGCGGGTGAGAGTGAGTCTATCACCGATCGCACAGAGTCTCGTACATCTGCGGAGCGAATTTTATGAAGCCCAGAGCTGAGTGAGATGGACAGCGCAGCACTGGCGTGATACTTTCCCTCTAGAATACGTGAGTTGTGGAAGAAGTACTGTGTGAGAAGGAGTTCGGCCTGAATGGTGTGAAGAATGGTGTTGGGAGAGTGAGTGTGCAAGAGGCCTGTGGCAGTACTTCGCAGTGCGTCCGAGAGAAAGCGAGCCTCGATGTGTGCTGAGTTTATCAGAGCGGGATAGATGTGCGCCCCAGAGATAAATGGTGTCAAGTAGGGCGGATGATGCGACATCGCCTGGGGCTGTTCCACGTGAGAGGGCCTCGAACAGCTGCGAGCTCAAGAAGAAACCAACTTGTCGCGCGTACGGAAAAAAAGCCCTTATTCTGCTGAGTGAGGGTACTAGAAGGAAATACCTGACATTTGACTCACAATGCCTGTGAAAACGACTATGGAGATGTTCAAAATAAAATCTTGAAGGGCTGGGGAGAGATTTACCTTGCGTCTGGTGGAAGCAGCTGTAAAATCGGGAGTTCCTCGGGGAACGAGGGCACCAAAACAATTAAACTCACTCTCACCCGGAGCCACATCCGAAATGCCTGGACGACTTGCCGTATATGGGTTCTGCAGTCCGATTGACATCCTTGTGGCCTTCGGCTGCTCCAATTCCTGGATCCTGGATTCGAGGATAGAAATTTGTTCTGCAATATGGTCAATACCTTGTTACCAGATGACCATAATATTATTATACCTTGTATGATTTGGGATTGTGCCGGTCCTGTTTCCGTGTATTCACAATCCTGGAGACCCCCGCCTATGAAGCGACCGCATGGAGTACAGATAGGCTTCTTGGCGTCGCATTTCTGAGGCCAGCAATGAGGAACGCACTAGCAATAATCGCTGTGGCTCACCACTTTACGTCGTCTACGGTAGACGTGAGCAAGAGCTTGAAATTGAACAAATCTCCGGCGCACCTGCAATTAAAACATGCTTTCCCTTTATTCAGTTGGGGCTTTCGGGAGATTGTCTCTTGATCCATAGGCTGGCGTGCAGAAAGCCGCCAGATATGCGTGTCTTATATACCTCCGACCCCCCGTGACAGCGAGGAGCAAGGGTCTGCACTCATTTCCAAGTTGAGTTGTTCGTTCGTTCAGTGCTGCGTTTTCTTACTAACAAAATGTTTAAGCAAGTTCAAAACGGGGACCAGAAGTCCCAGGGCGGCAGTTGGGCGGCATTCGACTGAGTCTGCCAGCGGTTTCGTCGGCCAAAACGTCGGGTTGCACTTTATTCGGAGGAGAGGCAGCGGAGTTCGTTTCGAAGCGTTCCACGAGCGACGTGTAGCCAGACCCTCGAGCAGAGTCGGACTCGGAGTAGGCGGGAGTGTAGACCAATCAGATCGATCGGATCACCGCGCGCGCAACTTGCTTCGTCATCCCCCTGAGTCTTCGTCATCATCCTCCTGGCTTTGTGCTTTACTTCCCGCGCGCCTGCGTACCCTGGCCGGACATGATCTACATGCATCGCAAAATGTGCGGGGGCCACCAAAGTCCCTTATCAGGCCCCTTAAAGTGCCCAATGGCCCTTAAAAGCCCGATTAGCACATTTAGCAACCTACGAAGGGGCTTAGAAGCCACAATTAAATTTACACAGGCCTTAAGAGGGCTTTCGCACTCTTAGGCCCTTTTAGCCGCTATTAAGGCCTCTAGGGGCTACGAGCGTCCTCTCATATCCTTCTCAATATCAGACAAAGGTGCAGACAAAGGCCACTGAATTCAACGAGTACTAGAACAAGTCTACGTAAAATTTTGAGAAGAAAACAAGGAGTTAACGGCGTGATGTGTACATGCAAGGGAGGAAAATTACCAGATGGAGACTTGGGTGACGAATACAGGAGGACTATAAGGGTAGATCTAACTGCGGAGAAATAAGAGCGGGCTGGGAAACAGATTATAGAACTTACCATCGGCAAATCGAAACCAGAACAACACGTACAAGCAACCTTGAGGGCGAATAAGTACCGGAAGGTGGGCGACGAGTGCGCACATGCTTACTTTCGATACGATTCAGTCGGAGACAGAGTACCTGAATGGCAAATCAGCGCTGAATCTCCATCTACAAGAGATAAAAAAAGCTTTATCGACCTGCTCGGAGCAATGCGAGCAGGTCGATAAAGCCTGAGAATTGATTAGGGTGGTCCCACATTGACAGAAGGGAACATACAAATTACGGGTCTGATCAAGGTCTGATGCTGGGGATCTGGAGAAAAACACAGTTAAGCAGAAGACCGGTCAGGGAAACACATAAAAACTCTACCATGACAAAGGGATCAGCGCCGGAGGGAAGCATGAATTACCTGGCTGGAATTATCGGAATTTCAGTTGAGAAGGCGGCAGAATCCTACATGGCGACGATGTCAACGGCATATGTGCGCGCGCGGCAAACCAGAGATCACGTACCGAAATATTGAGAAACCTTTGATGCGGACATTAAAACGTACGCGGCGCGAAGGATCATGGGAGACATTATCAGGCGACGCGGAAAGAACAGAAGACTTGCCTAAAGAGTATCGAAGATAAATTTGAGCATTGTTAAAGGATTGGCGATGAAACGAGTGCTCAATAAATCGAGATCCGGAGTGAAAAAGAAATGAGGACATACTGATTATCCCGAAGATTTGCCGGAGGGGGTATTGCGGGTTGCTTGAAGGGCGAGTATCGTGGAGACGTCGGAGTCTTCGGCCAACTTGTCGAGGGAACCGAAGATGTGGCGAGACAAGGGTTAACCATCACACAAAAGAGGGGAAGGGAAAGCGAGAACCATTGTTAGAACGAGACATCGTTCTTGCTTTCGAAAAGCTAATCCGAAATCGAGATCATGGTGCGCGCCTGTGGATTCAAACAACGGGATTTTTGCGATGAAAGGAGAAGCTCACCTGCCCGCAGATGTAGCGTATACTGTGCATGCCCCGCGCCTTGCAGTTCTTGGGAGCCTTGCCTGAGTCGTTGAAGGCGGTGATCGGTGTCGTCCAAATGTGTCGTGCAATCTGTGTCGTGCAATCTGGCATACCGCACTCCTAGATCGGCCAAAGATGAAATACAAGGAAAGACCAACACGTAACAAGACCGGGCTGCGAAAGAATCCCTTCGCACGCACTGGCTGGGCGTATTAGCGTAGTACCATGTCGCGCACGAATGTACATAGATGAGCGTACAAGAGTTTGGAGGCGAGATCACGTTACTTCATGCTTCCAAAGATCGCGGACGCCGTCTGTCGAGCTCAGGATGCACTCTTTGGGCTCCCTGCGACTCCGTGGGTGAGCAGAGAACGAAGTTGACTGGGAGAAACGCACGATTCGGGTACCGAAGTATCTGCCTAGCGCCCAAACAAGAAGATTGGATGCACCACTCCAACCAACCGCTGGGCAAGGGACACGACTTCATCACGTGATTCGGATTCACTAGAAGGGAGTGAGGGTGGGAGGGGTAACGAGAATGTAAGTTACGCACGGCTATCGCGCGTTGTTGCCTCGTTCTTCACCCAGCGACACGACAACTTGATTGAATTTCCGGTTCGGAGGCTGAAGGCGGCGGCTGAAGGCGACGGGGTCGACGGTGTTAGCGGATCGGCGGCCGTGGTCTTGGAGTGGAATGAGGCATGGGGGTAGACGTGCAATCGTGATCAGACTTTAAAGTCTGCCACGTCACGTCCGCTGGGAGGCCAGGCTTGACCAGTGTGCAGGCTAGTAGAGACTAGGAAAGTGGTAGAGAGCCTACGGGGATGTGTCAACGGCGACACTCTCAAACTCAGACTTGTGGCCTGTCTCGGTAACCCAGACGTTCCGGTGATCCGCGCCACGCGAGTTCGGGTAAAAATGATGGACGCAGGAGTCACCGGAACGTCTGGGGCAATTCGTATATGGTGGCAGACAAAACTTCATGTCAAGCTGGAGTTTTGGCCGAATCCATCCTAGATTGTAGATTTAGACTTAGAATGACTTGGTTTATAGGTAAAATTTTCGTTTCAGAAAAAACGGGGGTGATCTGACCGTGGGAAAAAAAAGCGCGAAATATGAGAGCAAAAATTAAAAAGTTAAGGTCATCCATAGATGATTCCACCGGCAGGGGTGCTCATTTCCCACCGAAGTTACATATCAGGACCGCTCTCTAAACCACAGGAATTTTTTTCCTTGGTGTTCAATATGATATGACCCAAAGCAGGGCCGGAAAGGCTCGGCACGGCCATCGGCCCGGATGATCCGCAATCAAAAGCGCGAAATCGATGTCTGAAAACTTGAATTCACTATTTTTGGGGTTCTGCTCCGACAGTTCGATAGAGTGGCATCCTATAGTGTTGTTTCCACCATTCACATGATTTACCGAGTAAAAGTCAGTGCGCAGTAGTGATTACCAAATCGTCACTCAAACTTGTCACGAAGTTCGGTCCGCCACCATAGGCGCACCGCCCATCCTGTCACGTCACACTCCGTCGAATTTCGTGCTGGGGTCAACTTGAAGGGCCTGAATATTGCTCGGGTGGTGCATATGTACTTATACATAGCATTTAAACTGTATTCATTTTTTTTCCCAAATTTATTTTGGGGTTCTGTAGCATTGAAACGGTCGGGCCGCCGTGAACCACGCCAAAAGTCGACCTCTGTGCGCCATTTGCAGGGGTTCAAATCGGACGGGGAAAATTCAGAGAAAAGGGGAGAAGCATTTTAAGATGCTCAGGGGGAAGCAGCAAAAAAATCGAGGGCAAAAATGGGCGGGGGAGCGGCGGGGGATGGGTGTGACAGCATGGGGGGGGAGGCAAGCCAACTGCCCCAGACGTTCTAGGAGCACTTCCGTCCATCAAATTTACCCGAACTCGCGTGGCAAGGATCAATAGGATCAATACCGGGCCGTAGGCACGGGCGGAAGTGCCACTAGAACGTCTGGGTTACCGAGACAGACTCGTGGCCGTGTTCTGACAAGCTGCGACACTGTCGCTTAAATCCAACCCAAATCACGGCACTTTGATGGCCTGATTGACAAGAAATACATGCAATACTGCTGTCTCGGTAACCCAGACGTTCTAGTGGCACTTCCGCCCGTGCCTACGGCCCGGTATTGATCCTATTGATCCTTGCCACGCGAGTTCGGGTAAATTTGATGGACGGAAGTGTTCCGGTGACTCCTGCGTCCATCATTTTTACCCGAACTCGCGTGGCGCGGATCACCGGAACGTCTGGGTTACCGAGACAGGCAATACTGAACTTTCAACACCTTTCCCTGTTCTTTTTCCGAGGCAAAAATATCCCTCAACCCTCACACCTAACAGAACCCTAACTTAAACCAAAACCTGAACCCAAACCCAAACCCAAACCCAAACTCAAACCACAGAGTTTGGGAACTCAGAATACCGGAGACCGGGTGGGGCTGTGCACACCGGCGGCAACGCGGCAAATCAAAGGGGGGTTTGATGGCATTGATGTTGCTTATTTGAATCGCTGCAGGACTCTGGTTGCCCTCTTGCGACCTCTTTGTGAATTATTTAAGATGAACACCGGCAGAAGTGAGATTAAATGGGTTCTGAGATACTTATGTAGCTCTTGTAATTCCCCTTGTTTATTATTCTCAAGGTCATGTTCTGACTTGGCTACTTTTTCATCCTGTAGGCCACTCAAAGTAGACCTAACGGTGCCACAGCTGAAACATCCAAAATCATCACACCGGAGACAATATAAGACTGCTTCCTGTTCCTTCGACCATTCTCCCGCTAAATAGGGACATCTTTCAACTGCAATAATTGAGGGGAGTGTTTCACCTTAGACTAAATGCTTCATATCATATCAAGGAGCCACCTCTGGTTCAGTAGCTTGTTACAAAGTCCAGCGAGTCCAACACGATAGTTTATACAACCGGCCGACGCGATGCCGCATCATTTCAGTGCGGCATCTCACCCGCTGATAGCCGCGGTCACGATCGGGCATGATCGAGCACGATCCGGCCACACCGGGGCGCCGGTATTCTGAGTTCCCAAATGCACTCACTCAAACCCAAACTCAAACCCAAACCCAAACCACCCAAACTCAAACCCAAACCCAAACCACCAAACCCCAACCCTAACCGTTCGAGTGCATTTGGGAACTCAGAATACCGGACACCCGGTGTGGCCGGATCGTCCCCGATCATGCCCGATCGTAGCCGCGGCTATCAGCGGGTGAGATGCCGCACTGAAATTATACGGCATCGCGTCGGCCGGTTGTATAAACTATCGTGTTGGACTCGCTGTACTTTGTAACAAGCGACTGAACCAGAGGTGGCTCCTTGATATGATATGAAGCATTTGGTTTACAGTGAAACAATCCCCTCAATTATTGCAGTTGAAAGATGCCCCTATTTAGTGGACTTGGAGAATGGTCGAAGGAACAGGAAGCAGTCGTATATTGTCTACGGCGTAGTTATTTTCGATGTTTAACCTGTGGCACCGTTAGGTCTACTTCGAGTGGCTACAGGATGAAAAGTAGCCCAGTCGGAACATGACCCTTGAGAATAATAAACAAGGTGAGCTACAACTTACAAGAGCTATGTAACAGAACCCATTAATCTTACTTCTGCCGGTGTTCATCTTAAATAATTGGTCGCAAGAAGGCCAGAGTCCTGCAGGGATTCAAATAGACAACAGCAATGCCATCAAACCCCGCTTTGATCTGCCGCGCTGCCACCGGTGTGCACAGCCTCACCCGGTCTCCGGTATTCTGAGTTCCCAAACTTTGTGAACCGTTCACTACCCTGCTTATTGACTGCTCAGAAGTGGGTATTCACAGCTAATTTAGAGCTTTTGGTGGTGCATTGATCTCCCATCAGAGTGTCGCATCTGGGATAATGTCGCAATTGATGAACAATCAGCTCGGAGCCTGAGCCTGAGAGTGTCGCCGTTAGTTGATCCCCAGAGCGTACCACGAGACGACGCGTCTCTTTTGTAAGTAGCCGGTGTCACGAAGTCCATTGATGTGATCGACAAATTTGGTGCAGTGATTGCGGAGCGCGATAGTGATCTTGCCGAGCCCTGGAACTTCGGAATCCTGACGTTATTCCACGCTCTCCCCCTCTGGGCGGACCCAAAACCGTTCGAATGGCGCCAGTGACTGTGATCTTGTGCAGACTTCCCTGAGTGAGGGCATCTCAGGTCGTGGAATCTTTCCCTCGATCGCCGCCGAATGTTTGAACTCTCTTGAATACGGTCGCACCGTCGTGGTGGCGCATCAGCCATTTGACCAAAATCTTGTCCCCTTTTGGACCTTGTCAGCTTGCCGACAAGCTCACAAGGCGAAAAGGGCTAGAAATTACACTCACAAAATGGGAACAGAGGCAGGGTGAATCCTTTAAATGCCAGGGAACACCTATTTGACTGGCTTAGTGCTTACCTGATACAGTTATCTATTCCCAAATTCGAAATAAATGCATTTGTTTAGGGTCGAACTAGCGACCTTGTGAGATTGACCTCTAAGTTTGTGGTCTTGTCGTCTTTCGGTCTTTTTGCCCTTGTTTGGGCTTTTTCAAGCTTGTACAGGCATCAAAAGTTTTGTGTCAAAAGTCTGATGCGCCGCCGTGGCGGTATATAACTTGTGAGCGTGCATCCTGAAGATTTTGTATAGGCTGAACTCATGATTTCCCCGCACATTCATTTCTATCATGACATGGCCGTAAGATAGATCCAGAATGCGGCGTCTTTGGTGCCAAGTTTTCGGTCGCTCTTGGATTTATCCTGCCAATCGGATGGAGGATGGTGAAAGGGCTGAAACTGTGTGTATGTGCGCCACACAGGCGGAGAGCCACATAGGAGTCCTCGAGTGAGGAAGCGGCTTTCTCGAGGCAGTGCACACGGAATTCATATGCTCACCTTCCCAATTTCGACTAGGGGCGTTTTCCATTATTACTATCCAAGAGTTGATATCATCCCGTTCAAGATTACTTCCATAGAGAAAAACTTTCGCACGTAGCAAATGAGGTATATGGCTTCAAAATTAGAATATCACGCCGAGTATGTAAGGCTGTTTGCTGTGCGTCACCTCTCTCGTCTTAACCTCGAGGTTGCAACTCCTGATAGTGCTCGCAGCATCCTCAATATGGCAGAACCCAGTGTGCTCGAGGACCGGACAGAAAAGTACGCTTGATCGACCTTTGCTGTTCAGGCTTACATGAGCTGTCTTTAGTTTTCGGACAAATGTTCTTTTCTTTGCTGACCTGCCACCCAGTCCCCTAATTTTTGTCTAGTGTGTTGGCTTTGCGGGGTTCACACTGTTGATCTGGGACCATATCGATACCTTCACTGCAGAGGTATTCCTGCCTCGGCTCTCGCCTTGGTCAACTCTTTAACCTCGGTTTTCAGGTTGAATACATATGGCAGGGAAAGAAAGGAATTCGTAAGTGTTCTAAGCACAATTGCATCCCGCAGTACTAAGGCCACCTGGCAGTCGTCTATCTATTCTTCCTCGTGAGTTTAGGGCTTCTGCGTTCTTGAAGTCCTCATTTCGCTCGACAGAACCGGTACTTGACCCCGCTTGGCTTCATAGTCAACCTCTGGGGTATCTTAACACCATCCAGTACATTTCACTCCTCTAATTATTTCACTCAGCGTATCTATGGCCGACATGGAGCCCCGAGGCGAGTTTTACTATTTGATTTTTCATGTGCTGCAAAAACTGAGATGACCTTCCAGCGGTACGAGAACCTATCACAATTACCCGTTCTATCAACCCATGCTCGGACTTCAGATGCCAGCATTTCATTCGGTACGAAGGTTCAATGACTGTGATTGGCATTTACACTGTTGGTCTCATGATGCTCATACGGCAAGTGAACACTCCGCCATGGCGCCGTTGCTAACAAAAATGAACCGTAGAATTAATGCGTTGTATACGGATAAACAATACATTGTCATTAGCCTCGGGCTCTTGTGGTTGCTTATGTTCACCGTTCAAGCCTGGCTGTTGACCAACGGAGAGGGTATGTTACATCCTCCGGTTGAAACCTGTGCTTATGTTCCCATTTTTAAGCTGTTGTCCACAACCCAGAATCCGGCGTGCGAGGTACTTCTTTTTGATGCATGCTTTACCGTGCACGCTCATTATACCTTTAATACAGCCTGCACTATGATATTCAAGCCCCAACTGTGCGTTTTAACATTCACTGCGCGGTAGTCTTCTAAGTACACATCCGGGTTGAATTTTGCAGAAGCGCCATTGCATCGTCGTCGGCCTGGATGCCGCTCCTCTACGATTCATGTGTATTGATTCTGACCCTCCTCAAGACCGTGCCAACAGGCCGACGCTTCCCCAACCGCAATCGCCGTGACGGGTCCAATATCATGAAGCGATTATTCCAGGATGGCCTTATCTATTATGCGTAAGTTTTCCGTCCCGTTGAGTATTTACCTGGCTGAGCGCATTACGCGTAGTGCCATATTTGCGGTCAACGCAGTTTTGACAATCATGATTATTTCTGCGCCGCCAGGTGTGCTTACCGACTTGTTTCAGTCGGCTTTTACTCATTGGAGCTCCAGGGCTCAAAAACATTGCTGCCCAGTGCGTGAAATCTTATTTTGATTACTGCATATTGGTGGGCTGACAGAACGATAGGCTAGAGCTGCTGTACGCTTCTACCCTTTTTTGACCAGCAACACCAACACTAACTGATCTTCTCCCGTCCCGATAGGGTCACAGTACGTTTGCCATTCTTATCCTGCGCGTAGTCTCAACTCACACGCGTCAGGTTGCCATGATGTCTCGCATCACCCTCAACCTCAAGAAGTTGGGATCCAAGCGAAAACTGATGGGCACCTCCGTAGCAGACTCAGGTCTTTCTGTTGTATTCGGGTCAGTCGGCCCTTCAGGTGGAAGGCGACATCCACACACCATTACGAAGACCATAGATGCGACTCCCATGCACGTGGATCCGAACTGGTGAATGGTGGTACCGATACTTGATTCCTTCAATTTTGTCCTTCTCGGCATCTTGGTACATTTATGTCTTAATGCTACAGGCGTCTCCTTGTTGCCGAGAACGAAAGTGCTCGTTTTGCTTGACCCCTCTGGATCCTGGAATCAGCTTGCCGAGTGGTTGATCTGTTTGCATCATCTCCATTCGCATGAGATCGACATGAGAAGTTTCTTCGCTAGTACCACCTAGAAAAGAAATATACCTCATTCGTTTCAATGTTTTTTTTAGCCATCTTGATTCAGTTCCTAACAATGAAAGAAGTTTGTTGGCTTCCCGCTGGGACTCCACATCCCGAAGGGCCAAACACTCAGTTTTTCCGTCTGCTGTTTTCTCATAACCCCGTTTCTCCCTTCTCCCGCTGGATCCGAAGCGCTCGGCAATTGGTACCACGCAAAATCCCACGGTTGACATTGCGGGTGATGTGGGAAGTCACTGCTCACCCCTCTGCTCTGACCATGTCCGCACACTATTCTGTGGCAATCCTCCAATGCCTGGTTCACCACGTCTATCTCTCATGCATTTCCAATTTGACCCCCAGCCGACATTTTTGCTCTCCCACAGCACCGTGCAGAGTGGCTCTGCCGTTGCTTGCACCATTTCGAACGCTGAAACTGGTCAGCTCCTTGTGGAAAAGCGTTGCAGACGAATATAAAATCGACACATTCTTCTTGAACGTCGAGGAAGGAGTGTACTACCCGCATGCCTGGCACATTAACACGCGGCTGCGCAAAGCCGTGCTACTCTCGCGCTACAGGATCTTCCGAACAATTGACTCAGATGGCGGTACATCAAGTGTTATTCCTGCTTCCGAAGGAAGTTAACGATGAGCTTGTAGGAGACCGTGGCGTTTATGTTGCGTACGACTTTGGTGGCTCGGCAGGATGTGCTGGCGCATCGGAGGTCGTTATAAAAGCCTGGGTTTCAGGATCCGATGTGGAGTACCATCGCGAAGCTGCAGCGTATAAGCTGCTTCGGGGGTGCCCCGGGGTACCCGCAACACTTCAAGGTGCACAATACGAGCCGCTATGCGACGTCCATATTCTCCCGATGCAGAAACTCGGTCCAAGTCTCGAGGATTTGATGTCTCTACTCCCTAACAGGCAGTTTGACTTGCGCATGGTCCTCACTGTTGCAATCCAGATGGTGGGTTCAAATTATTTTATTGAGACTTCTGTAGTAAGCTCAGGCCACTCACAGACTGAGCGATATCGAGACATTCATGCGCGTGGAGTCATCCACAGCGGAGCAAAACCCGGGAATATTTGTTTCGCACCCCGCTCTGACGCGCCGGGCACGCTGTATGCCATAGATTTTGGGTTTTCCTTGGCGTTGGCCGACAACCTGCTGATCCCAAGTGCGCACCGCATTGATTCGGTGGGAAACAGGCGCTTTATGAGTGTTTTGGCGCATCATGGTATCAGTGCGTAACCGGTTCTATGAGAATTAGTTGTGTCCTCAAAGTTAAACTTACTATGGTAGGCAAGTCTCAGCGCGACGACCTCGAGTCCCTGGGTTACCTGCTCTCCTACTTGTTCCACGGACAGCTTCCGTGGGATCCCCCACGCCCCGTCCGCTCTCGATCTGTCCGCACAGTAGCGGAAGAAGAGCGAAAAACTCAACAAATCGAACAACATCAGCCGCATGTGTGGCGCCTCAAGATTGCGACTCCGGCCTCCAAAATTTTTGAAGGCATGGATGCCTGCTTTCACGAGTTTTGGCGTGATGTCAAGGCCCTTGCATATGGCGAGGTTCCGGATTACGAGAAGTTGCGTGGTCGCTTTGCGGTGTGCCTGCAGCAGCACGAGAAAGGATGCGCTCCGTATGACTGGTGGGATATTTGGGACCAATTCAACAGCTGAAACTGGAAAGCTAATAACATTGTTATTGCGATATACAAATGCGTTCACCAAGGCCTTCATCCCCAAAGAATCGCAGGCGCCTGAAATCGACCGTGTGAGCGGTTCATAATTAAATGCTGTGTATAATCGCTAGTTCTTTCCTCCCACGAACAGCGGACTACGGATGCAACCGTTAATATCGGCAAAGTGCGAGAAGCGAGCAAATTGAAAAGAGTCATGCGGCGGGGTTTCTAATTGTGGTCTCAGCGGGAGCTCCACTCTGATAAGAGTTACCGCAATTTGGTGGCGGTGATTCTTGCACTGAATCATCGATTTGCCGCATATAAACCCCGTAGCACAGATACCATTCTTCACCAGTTTTTTCTTCCAAAGAAAGGTTTGCAACCAACAGTGCATCTGCCATTGGGATACCGTAAAGCTGTAAGGGTTGAACAGAAGTTTACATACCTGAGATGAGTGTCGACGGGGGCTCTGCTGGAAAGGTGCTGGTTTAATTTTAAACTCTAATTATTTCGTGATTTGAACAAGATTTGAACCAGATCTATCACTGTTTGGTTGTGCATCATCACGGTTCGGAGATCGCCTTTCTCTCTTCCCATCAACATCATGATCCTTCCACCATATGCTTTGGATAGAAATACCATTATGACCCGCACAGTACTCGGCGGTAATTAATCTGGCTATATTTGAATTCTGGGAAGGAAAAAGTTTCACTCGATACTTTCAACACTGCGCGTTAGCTTGCGACTTGTCTCCACTCACCATGACCGTCGTCTCAGATATCGATCCGCTCACACTTGCACTCCAGCCTCCTCCTGACGAAACTCCAGAGGCACGGGAAGCCCGACTTCAACGCGAGCGCGAAGCGAAGAAGCGCTCTGACCTTATCGACGAGGAGCTTAACCGCCAACGAAATGCTGAGAAATCTGTCAAATCGGTCAAGATTTTACTTCTCGGTCAGAGTGAATCTGGTGTGCACTACTGCAATTGACACGTTCTTTCGTCGTACTCAAATTTATTTGAAGGGAAATCTACAACCCTCAAGAGTCCGTTCCTTCCTAAACTATTTCGCCGCTGCTGAAGCCCTTTCTACAGATTTTCAGCTCATTAACTCACCCAAGGTCCCTCTGCCATTTACTTCTAATCCGCAGAGCTTAACACAAACCAGGCATTCAAAGCAGAGCGTGCTTCTTGGCGTGTTGTCGTACATCTCAACGTTGTTCGATCGATCCACCTCATCCTAGATGCTCTCACAGCTGCTGAAGTGTTCGCCGCTCACCCTCGGCCCTACAGTCCGGACAATCCGGTGTATCCTGCTTTGACTCCCGAGCTCCTTGGTTTAAAGCTGCGTCTCATCCCACTTCAGCAGGTTGAGATTGCTCTCCTCGGCAAGCTCTCTCCTCACGCCACACTAAAAAATGAGGCACCCGGCGAGGTTTCCTCTGCGGCGGAGGTTTCTGTGCACTCCGCAATGCCGTGGAAGACCGCATTTAGTCGGCTGCTGAACAATGTACGGGGCAGCCTTGACGGACTCGAGGCAAATGAACCTCAAGAGTGTCGAGAAGCAAGGCAAATACTGCATGCTTCCTCGGAGTACATGATTTGCCTGTGGAATGACCCAATCGTAAAGGAAGTACTGAAAGCACACCACCTACGTCTTGAAGACATGGCGGGTTTGTGAGTTTCCGGGTCGCCACCCGCCCGTTTTGTTCGCTCATTTTACAACAGCTTTCTGGACGCAATTCAGCGTGTTACTTCGCTTTCGTATGAGCCAACCAACGGTTCGATCCCCTCATTTTTTTCATGAAAATATTTTATATTCACTTGCAGATGACATTTTACGAGCTCGCCTAAAGACCCTCGGTGAGCACCTGTATCTTAGGGAATCAGTGACTACACGTTGAATTTGCATAAGGTGTCTCTGAGCATCAATTCAGCTTGAAAACCGGTATGTATCTTCTTCCTCGGTTGGAATACAGAGTGTTATATTCCTCCGGTGCAGGCAATATGGTTCCACACAACTGGATAGTTTATGATGTTGGTGGGGCGCGGTCGTTGGTACGTCGAGCCCGGACTTCCATTTCTTACTTGGATGTTGACTTTTAGGTTTCGCAGAGAGGTAAGTGCTGAACTTGATGGATTGTGTCTGGATTGATGCGCTCTAATAATCAGCTGCATGGTGAGTTCTCCAACCCGCACTTAATTCCCGTTATCACAATTCTGATATGGACATAGGGTTCCTTACTTTGACCATATGCAAGCCATTATATTCCTGGCGCCCCTCAGCTGCTTTGATCAGGTACAGTCTCACGGCCTGCAGGATCTCGATGATTGATCTTGGTGTGATTTAGGTGCTAGCTGAAGACGATAGGGTCAATCGCCTTGTGAGTTTTACTTGAGAGGGCGGGGTTCTAGATGCTGAGGAATTCCAGGAAGACTCGATGCTATTGTGGAAGATTATTGTCTCGAGCCCCCTCCTCAAAAATTCCAACCTCATTTTATTTTTAAACAAATGTGATATACTCAGGGTTGGCCTCTGCTGTTTACACATGTTTCCATCTGACCCCCACTAAAGACAAAGCTCACTTCGGGAATAAAATTATCTGACTACGTTACTTCATACGCGGACAGGCCCAACGACTTCGAGAACTGTTCCCAATGCGAGTGTTAATTGTTCTAGTTATTTTTTTCCAACTCACGTACAACAGACTTGAAAAAGAAATTCGGTGTGTTTCCCAAGTCACATTAATCAAGTTCAGTACCTTACTGCCCTACAGCTGGAATTGTCAAGAACTACTCTCCAAGCAGTCGAGCTTATTATTCATATTTCACCTCTGTCATTGTGAGTCGATGTTTTCTTCGTTGGTAATGGTCACGATGCCACCATTAATTGTAGGATTCACAATCCACCTCAGACATCCTAAGCAGTGGTACGTGGTACCAAGCATTTCATTAGGATGGGTTAACAATTTCCTTCAGTACAGGATACAATCATCAGGCAAAGTCTGGGAAAGAACATGTTGCTATAGGCGTCACTGCTATTGCTGTACAACCCATTGTATAATTCGCGGGTCATACACGTCTGTCTATCTTGACAGAGGCTGCCTCTGTCAAGAGCAAACTTTTGAGTTTATCACAATTTCTCTCTTCTTTCTGAGTTGAGTCTCAAATAGGCTTCGCCCTGCCTATGCTACTAAAGTTGTCATGTTTTCTATGAAACTTGGAGGAAAAACATGCAGGATGTTACTTATGAACTTTTGGTTCACAAAAGATCTTTCAAGCGAGACACCGGTTGGGAGATTTGAGTTTTTCAGCACAATTTACGGTGAAAAATGTTGTTTGTTTTTCAGACATTTTTCACTGAAAAAAGGTGGTGAAAAATTCAAATCTTTTTCAACTCTTTTGAGCTTCCTTTTCAATTTTTCACCTTGAACTCACAAAATAGTGAAAACTTTTTGAATTTTTCAGCTATTTTTTCAGTGAAAAATGTCTGAAAAACCAACGACATTTTGCACTGTAAATTGTGCTGAAAAACTTGAATCTCCCAACCAGTGAGATCCAAGCAAGAGACCGACCGGGTCTCGAACTATCAGGGATTTTAGTCGGTATTGCGTTGTCAGCCGAGTACCGTTTATAAAAGACAATGGTCTGCGGTAAAGGCATTTTCACCCTGGCGTACTTAGACGATTGATACTGTTTGTTGAACCGTGCGAATATGGCTGTCACAAAATTGATCGATCCTCTTTGCAGTTCGGGTGACGGAACCTACTGCGGTTCACATTCCCCAACATGGCATGGCGGTAAGAGGCCAGAGTCATGCTGCGCGGAATTTGTTTAGATTAACATCAGGGCCTCTGCTTCCTCATCCCGGCCAGTTCCAGTGCGCGTATCCCGCTAGTCGCGCTGTTTGTCTTCATCTTTGCGGGTATGTTTAAAACCAAACATGTACTGATTGTGCGCACAGCGTTTTACAGCCCGGAGAAGGGCCTGTGCCCTCGCATATTCGGCAGAGGTCTTCCCGTCACGGTTGACGCACCGTGAGATGGGAATGGCAAGTCTACATTAACACTTGCACGAAATCGCTGAACAACTCTGTACAGGGGTTCACTGTCACGACCAATCTTTTCTTTGCGTCCTTCCTCAGTGTATGTTGCCGCGCGGGCCATTTACTGGGGAAATACTTGCATGGCACAGGTTACATTCCCTCGAATTCTTCACGCCTTCACCGCGATGGGAGGTTAGTGCTCCGCCTTACCAATTCCCTCGGGTCATTCTGATCGGTGGCAGTGATCCTTGCACCACAGCCTTTGGATTCTACGGTGGCCTCAATATCGTCGCACTGGCAATGATCTTCCTCCTCCCCGAAACCAAACAGTGAACCACGTCGGCACATCGCATATAAAGAGGGCACCTTCCTCCCGTACTGGATCAGAAAGATGGATATTCTTGGTGGGTGGCAACCACAACACAACACGGGTTGTGTAATATTTGTTCTGAACGAAATTTTTCAGCGAGATGCCCACCTTGAGCCGTTGTACAACTTCGAGGAAGTGGAGTCGGTTACGGTGTTTGAGATGGGCGTGGGGCATTAATCGAGGTTCAATATTTCAATGCGCACTGTGACGCGGCTACATAATAATATAACATCATGCGTCTTTCTGTGCAAAGTGCTTTCGCTTCCGCGCAGTTAATTATGATTCGTGAACCAGTGTGTCTGTCGCAGTCCTCGGAATGGAATAACAACAGAAACTGAACTACACAGACCTTGGAACGGAAAGAAAGAATTGAACCACACAAAAAATGAAACTCTCGACCTGGGAGTCGAACCCAGCTCTGCCGCGAAACAGGTTACCGTAGTCATTCCGGATGACAAGCGGCTGTACTAAACCGATATACTAGTCAAGAGACACCCTATGCTCCCACTGATGCTCTATGTGCACACAGTCGGCGAGAGGTGAACGCCTTTCGTTTTTTTGACCTTCAGACGTTGCGCATGCACATGCGACACAGTGAGTACGACCTTGAGAACGCGGGAAGACTTGGGCAATCCTTAAAAACTTGAGGCTTCATTGCAAGCCGGATGTAGTAAGTTCTCCGGATCCCTGACCCTCCTTTCAAGCTCAAGACTCGAGTTAGAGAAGGACCTCAAATCAAGTACAATATCGATACAACTTGGGAGTAGAATGTGAGTAGTAGCATTGGCGTACGCGTGTATGCGCCCAATAAATTGTTCTTTTGAAGCGAGCTCGAGCGAAAAGCTCAAAAGCTCGCAGGAAAAAAAAGACCACAGAATGCGAGGAGAATATAATAGAATAGAATAAGGATTTTTGTTTGTTGTACTAGGGGTAATACTACACGACGACTATGTACGAGGGATGCTTTTCGTTTTGAAGCAGTGGGTGGGTGGGTGGAGAGCAGGTAAACAACACGGAGATATAGATATGTAGGAGATGACGTGAGGAGGGACGTAAGTAAGTATGAGGATGAGGGGGGTCGTGAGGGAGAGGAGAAGGAGAAAGACAAGCAAGAGACCAGCACGAGGAAAGAAAGGGAAATGGAAAGATGAGAGGGAGGGAAGAGGAAGAGATTAATTATATAGATAAGTATCGTCGAGCGTTCCGCGTCCGCCGTCCGGCCAACAGGCATCTACTCGTCAAGCGGGAATAGATCGTCCTCGACATCGCGCGCCGCCACGGGCGGGCTGAGCGGGCTCCGGGGCGTGCCGCCCGTCCACCGCCCGCCGCCTGCACCCCCAGCACCACCGCTGGGGTTTCTTTGCATCGGAGGCGCGCCACCGCCGATCCCGGGCGGCGCCCCCCGCGCGCCCGCCGCCGCCGAGTACGAGAGGCGCGAGAACATTGTCTCGAGCCCTGCGCTCGTCGGCGGGGACATCGCCTTCCCTCCCTGACCTTGGGTGGAATTGGACGCGGGCGGCGCAGCGGCGGGCGCATGCGCAGGCGGCGGCTTCGTGCTGCTCATAAAGCTCGGCGGGAATCCCGGGCTCCCGCTGATGCTCCCCGGGCTCATCGTCGCCCAGTCGCGCGACCCCCCCGTGCCCGCGCCGCCAGTCACGTACCCGCCTACGTTCACGCCCATCCCCCCTCCTCCAGCGGAAGGAGACGTCCCGAACGCCGCGGGCGACGGCGACCCCGCCACGCCCGGCAGCGGCGGCAACGCGTGGATGCGCGAGTACCCCGCGGCGAGGCCCTGCGGGAGCGACTGGCCCGGCGCGTGCGCCTGCAGCGCGCGCGCGTTGGGAGAGAGGATGTGCGTCTCGCCCAGACCGCCCAGCCCCGGCGGCCCCTGCCCGGGGATGTGCCCCGGGATGTGTCCGTGCGCGGGAGCGCCGCGGTGCATCTGCTGCGTGAGGTCGAAGGGGTTGGGGCGGATGTACGCGTTGTTGTTGTTGTTGTTCGCGTTCGCGGGGTTGCCTGCGCCGGCGTTGGGATTGGTGTTGTTGGGGGAGGGCGAGTTGGAAGACGCAGAGTTCATGGCGTGGTGGACGCCCGACGGCCCCGCGTGCAGGTAGTGTGCGATCCCGGGCGGACCCTGCGCCGCCGCTGCGTTGCTCGCAAAATTGTTGTTTGCGTTCCCGCCATTATTGGCGTTCAGCCCATTAACCGCCGCCGCGCGTTTGTTCTGGTTAATGTAATGGTGGATGCCCGGCAGGAACGCTGCGCTGGCGTTACTCGGGCTCAGGGAAGGCACGCCGCGCATCCCCGCGCTGCCTACGCTCATCCCCATCCCGCCTAGATCGTCGACGAAGGAGCCTGCTTGACCGTCGCGCCCGCCAAAACCGCCTGAACGCGCGGACGAGTACGAGCTGGGCCCGATGTTGTTGTGCATGGGTGAAGAGGGAAGTCCAAGACCAGGCGGGGGACCCTGGTCGGCCGCCCAGATGGACTTGAGCTGCCCATGTTCGCCGCCCAGCAGCGACGGCGCGGGGACGGAACGGCTGTACCGATGTCCCCCACCGCCACCCGGGTGTTGGCTGAGGGGCACCCCAAGCCCGTGTCGCGCTGGCGAAGGCGACGTACCGCCCTCGAAACCCGGCGACTGCCCCGAGTTGGTGCGCGACATGCGCCGCATGCGTTCCTCGGGCGTTAGTAGATCTGTGAGGCTGCTCGGCAAAAAATCCTCCAAGTCCTCCGTGGAGTCTTCGCGCAGGGTGGCCTTCCGCCGCCCCGTGGACCCGAATTCGAGGTCATACTCGACGGAGATGTCGTACCCGCCGTTCTGGCGGCCCGCGGAGGCGGAGAGGAGGGAGGCACGGAGCGGAGAGGAGGACGTGCCGTTGACGCCGCTGTTCCACCCGCCGGGGCCGCCGCCCATGGCCATGCCGCTGCCGAGACTGGCGGCCATGCCCTTGCGCCCGCTGTCGGCGTACCCCAGGAAGACGGACTGGGTGCCTGGGGCCGAGAAGGGGGAGGTGGAGAGGAAGCCGTTGGCCTGGGTGGGCGGGGTGCCCGAGTGCATGCGCGAGGGGGAGGTGGCGGACGAGGGCGGGGAGCCGATGGGGCCAAAGTCCTTGTTGGGGGACGTGCTGCTCATGCTTGGGCGGCGGGGGGCGGACACGGGCAGGGTAGGGGACGGGGGCTTTGTTGCGGTAGGTGAGGGGGACTTGTTGCGTGCGGGGGCGGTGGGGAGCTGGCTGCTCTCGTCGAGGACGGCAAAGGAGGCAAAGTCGGTGTCTTTGAGTGGCGGGGCGGGTGCGGAGGGGGATATGGTGGCCTTGAGGGGCATGTTCATCGGTGGACGGGCGCGGGTGGGTGCTGTGGATCCGCCTGCGAGGAGAGGGTTGCGGGCATTGTTTCCGCCGTCGCGCTTGCTTCCGCCGCGGCCCCTGCCGCCGCCCTCTTGGTTTTTTGCGCCCCCTGCGGCGATCTGGGCAGCTTTTTTGTTCTTGCGGTCCATGGCCATTGTCTGGCCGGGGAGGACGTGTGCGAGGGCACATTTGTGGCCAAACTTGCAGTTTCCCTTTACAAACCAGGCGCAGACGTCCTTTTGGCCGCCCGCCTCGACGAGCGAGTGGGAGAAGGGACAGGAGGACCCTGCCGTGCAAGACCCGACCTTGTAGAATTTGCACGGCACATGCGACAGATCTTTCGCTGCTGCGCTACTCAGACAACGAAAAAAAAAGTGGAAAAGAGGAAAACACACCCTTTGAGGCTGCTGCAGATTTCTTGCCTCCCCCTCTGGCGTCGTCCTTTTCTCGATCATCGAGCGAGTCGCTGCGGTCCGCGGAAGGCATTCCAAGGCTTGTAAACGGCGAAAAAGACCCGCAAAAGTGGGGGTCAAGGAAGGGTTAGTTGGGGAGGGGTTACAAGTGTTATGGCCAAGAGGAAGACGCTCAAAAAAGGGAACGCAAAAGTGCTGATGAAACGAGGTCAAGCATGACTAAGCATCGCCCGATTAGGTTTGTTGTGATCTCCCGCTGTTCTTTCCCTTCTCCCCATCCAGCGTCCTTTAACTGCCCAATGGCGTCGGCACCGCGATTTTGGTCACAAAAACGACTACAAAAACCTCAAGAAAAAGGTTGAACGCGCGTCTAATCTAATGCTACCGCTTGTACCCTTCCAGGACCGAACAACGGAGCTGTAGACGTCGGCGACTTGCCACCGATTTGAACGTCGTCAATTCACCGCCGCCTGCGGCACATATCTCCTTCTGGGCTTCTTGCGTTGAACGCTTCAATTGCGCTGACGCCACTTCAACCGCTATCGCAGTGACGCAGCGCTAGCTCCAGTTCGACTGTCTCCGCTCCCCACAAATTCGCACAAGCGCTCAGCTCCACAGTACAGTGTTCGAGGGCAGCTCGCCCCAAAGAAATACTTGTTTTTGGATCGCCTCGTCGGCTTAATAACTAACGCACTCGGTAAACCAGGTGAATACAGCACTGGCAGTACATAAAATAAATAACCCGGGGTCTGTTCTACGATCTTGCCTGTGACACAGAGGAGAGGGAGAAAAAAACGGGAGAGCGTTGGTTACGGTGCCGTCGGGAATCGAACCCGAGATGATGCAGCTCATGCCTTGGAAGCAAGATTATTCCTGTGCACCTTGACCTCAACAGCACCGGTCGATATTAGCCTTCAAGTGCGGGCTTACGTTACGAGGGACGATCTTTCCAACCACGCATTCTTTTTGCGGCGTGGAGGCTTTCGAACTTGTTTCTCCTACCCAACTTCAACCTCAGCCCCGTGGTGCCTGAACCCTTGGACAATACATACAATCAAGGCCGCCGTGCGATCTTTCTTGGGCAAGAAAAAAAAACGCGATGGACTCGTTAGAACACACTCATGGTGCCGTCGGGAGTCGAACCCAAGATGGTGCGGTTCAAATTGCCTTGAATCCTTATTCTTGTGCACCTTGACCGTCAACGGCACCGGTCGATACTATCCTTCAAGTGCGGGTGTCGTTTACGACGGACGATTGTTTCAACGACACATACTTCAAGTTACCTCATGATCAGGCTTACGGCGCTACCCGACATCGAGATTCCCGAACCCTTGGACAATAGTACAAGACGAATAATCAAAGCCGCCGTGCCATCTTTCTTGGGTACGAAAAAAAAGTAACACTGTGGCCCAAGTATGGTGCCGTCGGGAGTCGAACCCGAGTTGGTGACGGGAATTTTCCTACCTGCCTACCTACAGTGCACCTTGACCGTCGGCGGCACCAGTCAATGTTATCCTTCAAGTGTGGGCGTCGTTTACCAGGGACTATCTTCCCGACCATGCATATGCGCATGCTTCGAGTTGCCTCAGGCTTGAAATCAATTCGCACACTGGCTTTCATTCTCGTTCAACTCGACTTGAATTGTAATCCCGACATCGAGATTCCGGAACCCTTGGACAATAATAGTACAAGAGGAATTAATCAAGGCCCCCATGCGATCTTCCTGGGTACAAAAAAAAACGTTAATCCAGGATGGCGCGCGCATTTGCCCGGGGCATCAACGCCCTCACCCGCGCTGTGATAACTGCTCCTTGGGTAGAATGGTTTGTGAACGAAATCCGGCGCAAGGCGGCAAACTGCGCCGTCGCTAAGGTTTCGTCCATCGCTGGCCAATCTGCTCGTACGAGTCCCTGGTACGGGCGCACTTCTATGCTGATTGTCGCGAGGCGGGCCGAAGATAAGGAGGCAAACTTGGCAGGGAGGGACGCGGAATATTGCCGAAATATGGCGAGGTGAACAAGATTGGTGGTGTGAGCCATCGCGCGCTGCTCGAAGGCATCGAGATCTGAAAACCAGAGTGGGTAGTGTCAGCAGGATTAAAAAAGAGGCTCGAGATGAATCACCCTCATCTACTATCCAATACTTCAGCGACAACGACTCGATTTGCGGACCGACGAGTTGGAAGTAGGCATCGATCGGGCCGGTGCGGGCACCGTTTGCCCACCCGCCAAGTTTCAAGGATGTGAATACAGGAGGTTTTTGGTGCGACAATATCCACTCGAAGAACAGGTCCGTTCCTCGTGACAGCGATATGTCAAGCGAGTGCAGGTGACGGGGGAATGCTTCCGTCGCCAGAACGGTGTCGTCTCCAAGAACCCCGTGTATCGAGTCTTCGCTCGAGATTCTCAAATGCGTGAGGGAGGGTGAGCCCGATATGGCAGTCACGATAGCGCGCAGGGGCAAATCGCCCCCCAGGCCCACCAGCTCGAGGTGTGCAAGAGAGGAGCAGGAAGCTCCGAATCGCGGGATGTTGGCCTGCAACCAATTCCAGAATATCGAACCGCCGCTTCCCGACATGTAAATACAAAGTTTGGTGAGTGCGGCGCAATTCAGCAGGAGCGTCACATGCTGGTCGCCCAAGATTCCAAATATATCGAGAGATTGCACGAAGGACAAGATTGGCACCGACGAGCCATCGACGAGATTCATGAATCTCCGGAGAGCAATTGGGCGAGTGCAGCGAAGTGTGATGTGGCAGAAGAGATGACTACGGCTGCGATGAAGCCATCGCCTGCAGACGCTGCCACATGTTTTGAGATCTGCGATGCTCTTAGAGGCGGCAACATCGTCGATGACTTGATCCACGAGCTCTTGTGGAAATTCTTCCATGAGTGTAGAGGAGGAGTTACAAAACAGGGGTTGTTTCAAGTATGTGTTGTGGTGGCAATGTTGTCACAACAAAACTCCGACGCTGCACAACATTGTTGTGCAGCGTCGGAGTTCAACTTGAAGTTTGAAATTAGTGATGGATCGGCTTCGGCCTCAGGCTGTAAAGCCCCGGCTTTAAAGCCGGGCCGAAGCCGAGCCCAAATGTCGGCCTGAAGGGGCCTAGGGCCCGGCTGCGATTTCTCCAAGCCCAAGCCGGGCCCAAAAGCCCCAGGGTCAGCACAAAGACCTGTTGTGGCAACTTAATAAGTCATCCATGGTCATTGCTATCTTCCAAATGCATACGAATAAGATGCGGATTTGAGTATACAAGTCCGTACTCAAGATGGGCGCCGGGTCAAGAAACCCAACTTGCGAGTACCAGCGAGCCTCAGGCCCACTCTATCCTTGTACATGATCATGTTGGCGGTAGGTAGGATAATGACAGCTCGAAAGTGTAGCGAGGGAGAGAATGCGATAATTGACGTTTACAAGTGCGAGAATCGAATGTCCCTAATTCCCGCACCCAGCAGCTGCCTCTCCTCAACAGCCCACTCGAGTTTCGCCCCATGACCTTCCACCCAGTGCGAATCAGAGTACTGGAGAGCGCGGGCCTCGCTGTTGCGTCGGGGTACTTACTCCACTGTCACTGCCCCTTTTTCAGTGCTATTAGGGTCAGGGAAGAAATGGAGAACACCTCCCTCGATTTCTGCGGAGACGCCAAACGGCGCCTACTTTTTGACTGAGCATTTTTGTGAGACCGAGAGAAAGAGAGACATTGTGAAGAATGCTTTTAGCTTGGCGAAAAATCTGGCTGTATTTATAGGCCTCCAGGGCGCTCCTGAGCATTAGTAATGAGACATGTACCCGCGATAGCCGCGTGCGTTGTCAGATGGCGGAGGAATGCCTTCCGTGTCTTGCTTGAGGTCTGAGACCACTGCCAGTGCGAAAAAAAGTACAACCACAGAATCTCGTGTTGAGTATGAGGTGCTTAACTTGAGATTGTCGAGAGGTAGAAAGTTGATACATATCCGCTTCGACTCCAGGTGAAGAGCTGGCCAGCAAAGCGTGGTTGAACACTAGTTCGAGATCAAGTTGAAAGTGATCGGACTTCCCGGTCACTGTTGAGTCCCGACTCCCCATTGCACTGTGCAGCGTCGCCTCTCCCCTTACCCTATTTCGCCGCTAGATGGTATTTCGATTGAGTTCGATTGCCAGCAACGATGTCGTGTAACTTGGGTGGAGCTCGGTCCGGGATCAAACCTTGTTTGAAGCGAAAGCTCCGTCGGCTGTGCATTCGAGTTGCTGGCACAAAATCGACAGAAATCGACAGGAATCCAACGCATCGGCTGGTTCATCGATATCTGTAAAGGCCAATTTCAAGTTGAACATCTGTGCGTCGAATAAGTAGGTTGAACATGATTTGGCATCATGGGAAAGAAGTCCAATGTGAATTCGTCGGGTGAGATCGGAAGACCTGGAACTATTCAGTTCAACAGCTCAAGTGGACCACAAAATGACCGCTCGGCGTGGACCCAGAATGACCTACTTCCAATCCAACTTGCAACGAATTTGCCTCTGCTACGGTGGCTCGGCGACGAAGCCGAAATAGGCGGAATGCGGGGTAATGACGCAGGCGGGGAAGCGGCCGGTGCGGCTGTCCGTTCAATCAATGGATGTCGATCACCTGCTTCCCTCTGCCACCCTAGCACCTGAAGCACCTCGTTCCGATTCCCCTTCCTCCCTTCCTCTCCGTCCACCCGTCCGCGGTGTGATTTCGATTCTGCTTACTTGCATCATCTTGCATTAAGCACCCGGATTCCTCCCTCAAGTTGTACCCGGCATTCCGCTCCGTTAGATAGGCGTTATAGTGGTTCACACGACTGAGACTAGACGTTCACCGCCATGTCTGTTGCCCCGCAGAAGAAACAGCCCTATCCGTTCTGGCTCGGAGGTGCGTCCTACGTATATCTGTTGCAGACCTGATGCTAACACTCAAAGATAGGGGTGGCCGCAACGATAGCGGCGTCGATTACCCAGTGAGCTCCGAGTGGCTTTCGTGGGATGCAGCGCTCACGACGTTCTACGACAGTCCGTTAGATCTCACCAAGGTCCGACTGCAGGCCTCCGGGGACAAGCGCATGGTGGAGAGCATAAAGAAGACGTATAGAACTGCCGGTGCGTTGGTTCACGTAGCTACGTCCTCGAGGCGTATGGACTGACTTTAGACTTAACTCGAAGGCGTACGCGGTCTGTTCGACGGGATATCCGGAACATGGATGCGGCAAATGTCCTACTCGATGTGCCGGTTCTGGGCGTACGACGAGAGTAAGAAGATTGTTGGTGCAGGGAAGGACGCACCCGCATGGAAACTTGCGCTGGCAGGTAGCATGGGTGCGTCCACGTTTCTTTCTTCTTCCAACAGCGACCCTGCTAATTGACATTGGATCAAACAGCTGGTGGTATCGCGGGTTTCGTCGGCAACCCCGGTGGTCAGTTCAATCTTATCTCCTCGGAACTGCCGCTGACGGTTGAAATCAGAAATCGTGATGGTTCGTCTGCAGGGCGACTTTGCGAAGCCACCAGAGAAGAGGTTCAACTACAAGAATTGTTTCGACGCCTTGTTTAGAGTTCGTCTCAATTATTACCTTCGAGGTTTAATTTATTAATTGATTGGCGTTTAGATGGTCCGTGAGGAGGGCCCATCCTCTCTCGCACGCGGCGTAGGCCCCAATGTTTTCCGTGCGATCTTGATGAACGCCAGTCAGCTTGCGTCGTGCGCTTTCCAACTCGCAACCAACAGTTTCCATGTGTTGAATACATCTCGCAGATATGATTTTTTCAAGGCCGAACTCCTCAAAACTGCTTACTTTGACGACAATATTTTATGCCATTTCACCGCCAGCTTTGCTGCTGTTCGTTAAATTCTCGTGTGTTAAAACCCGAAGTTGAATTTGTTGCAACAGGGAACGGTCGCGACAACGGTGTGCTCACCCGCGGACGTGCTCAAGAGCCGCATCATGAACGCCTCCGGGCCAGGATCCAATGTTCGTCTCCTTTGCGTCTCATCCGTTTCATCGATGTAACTGGGATTTTACCAGTCCACCCTCGGCGTCATCCGCACCTCGCTCAAGACCGAGGGCGCGATGTTCATGTTCAAGGGCTGGGTGCCAGCGTGGACGCGTCTCCAACCCACGACAATTCTCATCTTCCTGACACTCGAGCAGCTCAAGAATGGAGTTGACTTTTCGAGGAAGAAGGGATTCACGTGGTTGTGAGGCGCTCTTGCCTTGAAGTGCGCGCCCTTTTTTTCTTCCAGCAAGTTGAAGTTGGGTCGGGCGGCGTGCGTTTTAAGTCCTGCTAACGAGTGGGTGTAAATCTTTGTTATTGTATTGGGTGGTTCGCGTGTTGTAACAAGGCGGGGAAAGCGCCGGAGTGTATGTAGGATAGAGACGCTGTTGTATACCTGTGTTGCATATTCTGTGTAAATGATGTTCGAAAATTGGGCGCTAAACCACTGTAGATTCACATCATTTATCTGGACTAGGGGGTGGCTGTACACATTGTTTCTCTCCGGCCACTCGACCAAACAGCGCAAAATTCTTTACTCTCTCTCCAACGCGATGGCCGCGCGCGTCTGTCGCTACACCACTGGGCCCGCGCTCTCTCCGCGCCTAACCAACCTCCGCCTCATCAGCACCCCTCCGGAGCCCAACGGCGCCCCATCCCCAGACTCCACGAAAAACACCCATTTCAAAATCACCCTCCGGCGGTCAGCCATCTCGCTCGGGGACAAGAAGAAGGGGACGCTCGCGGCGCTGGGGCTGCACAGGAGAAACCAGACCGTCTTCCACCCGCACAAACCAGATATTGCGGGGAAGATTCTTGCGGTGAAGGAGCTGCTGGAGGTGCGGAACGTACCGGCGTCCGAGGTGCGGACCAAGCTGGAGCAGCGCGTGGAACGAAAAGCCCCCAAGGGGTACGAGGTTGTGGGGTCCCGAATGGGCGGCATTGATGGGATTTGAGTCGGGTTCTCGTTCTGCGAACACGCGGAGGTGAGTGTGCCTCTTGAAAAGCTAATTTGTGCCCAAGCTAAACAATCGATACTCTAGGACGCGCATAAACGGATTGGTCACATCAAATAATGCTGGATATGTGGCGGCAGATGCCTTTGTGGCCCTGCTCGAACCCTCTTCACTTGTCGGACGCGGACTACGCTCCGCCCGTCGAGTTGTATTATTTTTTCTCCAACTCTCAATGTACATTTTACATTATCTAGACCGCAATCCGTATCGACCCGGCCACCCCACTCCCTTTTCCGAGTCGCGTGAAGAAACATAAGGACGGAAACGACGGAGAATGTCCTCCGTCCTTATCTCAATTGAGACGACGGTAGTACCCCACAGCACAGAGGCATGTCTCGTAACTCGTACCATTTGTATCCTTCGGGATCACAGAAGTAGCCTGACTTCAATGGAGAGGGAAATTGTCAACGAATGACTCGCGTTTGGTCGAACCGACCGCATATGTTCAACGTCCTCAATGAATACGCGTGAGTTTTGAGTCCCTCACACAAAGATTTCACCTCTGTTCAGACTCAATGTCGTCACGGGCTCGACGAACATAAAACTCAGCGAGCTTTGGGATATGTCTTCGGCTTGCACGTGAACCAACCTTTCAGATGCACAGCGGGAACGCTGTTACTCGCATGACGGCTTTCCGTCGCGAAGTGTCTGATGCCAAGCCAGATCTCGTGAAATCAGAGAAAGGGGGGATTATTTATGCCGAGCGCGCGACATTCATTTACAGTAAGTGTGTGCTACTAAACTGGAGAAGACTATCGGCTAGTATGCTTCTTTAGCCACGGGTCCTCAACAAGTTGCTTCGGCGTCAGCCTATTCTGCGGTTTCCACTGCAGCATCTTGCTCATGAGTTGCAGAAAGAGCTCCCTGTCGGTACCTTCCAGGTTTGTCTCCAATTGTTCCAAAGAGACGGGAGGAGGCACTTTATACGACAGTCTGACCAGGGAAGTGAGAAACAAGGAGACTAACCTTGGTTAGAAAAAAACTTGTAGCTCAACGCGCCCTGAGCCACAAAGCTCGGCGGTGGACAAATAAGCGCAATCATTTCGGCCAAGTGCGCGCGGCCGCGATAGGTGCCGCGTTCAGGGTCAATTCCAAAGAACACGGACCTGCCTTCAAACAAGTCCAAATCTTGAGCTTTGAGTCGGCCATCCGAGTCGATCGACAAGCGAATACTGTATTACTGAGGTTGCGTACCACGCAGCCAATGTTCCAAACATCGAGTTCATAGCTTCAGGGGACCTTCAAGGGACCTTGAGAATGACCTCGGGCGACCGATATCTGTCTAGCTGCACGTCCTGTGTGTGCCTTTGTTCGCCGCATCTGGCCTCGCCAAAGTCGCCGAGGACGGGTAGGTCGAGCTCCCTAGGTTGATCACTGGCGGGACAAGTAGATGAACCTGCCGTCAATTTCTTTGCGAGGCGAGGGGTGTTCGAGCTCAGCTTGCTCAAACTTTTCAAAACCGGCGATGCCGAACATGATGTTGCTTGCGTTGATATCTATCTCGGCAGGTAAAGCGCAGAGAGATGCGGAGAAAGAAGGTCCACTCACCGGTGTGGATCACCTGGCATTCAAGTCTCACGAGCGTAATCGAGGTCGCGGAAGACCTGCTGCAGAACGATGGCGGGGACGGGAATGGGCAGTCGGCCTACTATTGGGTTACGGGCCAGGAAGGTGGTCGTACTATCCCATAGGGGTGGAGGAATGAGACAGTGGTGTTCCCCATCAGGTCCTGTAATTGTGAATGTGTTAAGCACGGTGCGAACAGCTTGTCGACCCAAATGTGACTTTGGACCTCGGTCCAGGCGCTCGTAGACAGTCGATTCCCGCGGCCCCCCCAAGCTGGTTGAGTGGAAGAGCGTACCGGCCTGATGGTTTGGAACTTGACTATAAACGTAGGAAGATTATAACCAAGTCTTCCCGCCCTATCAGCAGCTGTCTGAGCCTGCGTGGGCCGCAGCGCGGCAGATTACTGAATGTGAGCAATCAAGACGCTTCCAGTTGAGTTCTCGATGTCAGCGAAGTAAAGGGCGGGGTACCTCCAAGCCAGATAACTCTAAGTATCAGTGCCTCTGTTGAGAAGTGTCCGCGTTGATTGATAGTCGGAGTTTCCGTTCTTGATAGCCGCACGGCTCAAAAGCCGATTGGTGGCCATCGTGCCGAGTTTTCAACCACACAAACCGTGTTGAAAATTTTGCAGTTAATAGCTGCATGATTTATTTGTGCTCGAGCTACCACTGAGATCTCTAGAGATGATTAGGTTCACCACCAGCCGGTCATATTAGTTAGACATTCTTTTGAAACAAATCATTGGCTTCAACTGATCATGATGGGATGAATCGAAGAAAGCCACACCTGTTGATGCTGAGACGGGTCTTTAAAACCATTGATGAAGCTGTTAATGGATGTCGCACCGGCAGCGTTCCCATCATAAATTACAGTCAGGACCAGTCCAAGATCGGCAGAAAAGAACAGCATTTTGGTATTTGATTGGCTGTTCGAACATATAGGTCGAGATTTTCCGATGTTCCGAACGAATGCGCAGTTGTTAAACGTTACCAGGAGATTATTGAAATATCTGTATGGGGCAAATGTCACAAATCATGGCCGCCGATGATAAGCAACACAATATTGCGCACAGTTTGGCAAGGACCATGGTCGGACAGATGAAAAACTTGAATGTGGTGTTTGGTGCACCGTAGAAGAAGACCAATGAGAGGACCGCAATTACCATCGAAAGCGTGTTGTATTCAATGACTATGCGCACAATTCGCCTGACGATATCAGTCGTTTGTTTATGGTGGTTCCGCGACCTGGCCTTCGCCAACTACTGACATAGTAGCCGTAATGAGAATATCTACAGCACCCATGAGCGAGAAACGTCGCACACAAATTAGATTAAATTGAACTGCGTACCTGCAACTGCGTCTCCGATAAGCCAAAGATGATCCTGTTGTGGTCATGGTCTTGATTTGAGGAGAGATATGTCGCAAGTCCACCACCAATGCCTCCCGCCGCTTGAAGAAACGAGATCTGCAGAACGTGTTTCAACAGTAGCAATACGGCCAGCCTCGTTGCTTGCATATACCGGGAATGACGACCAAGGCCAGAGTGGATCCACCAAGAGGTGTGTAGAATGCGGAAAAACCGGGTTGCATGAAGACATCGCCGAACTCAACCGCAAACTATTTGTAGACTCGACACCGTTCAGGGCGGTCATCGCTGTTTCCACAACGAAGACAGGGTAGACTAGATAGAGAGTCAGAAAGCATCAACAGTAAGGTGCGTGAGCTCTTACCGAGCCATTTTATGCCAGTGGCGGCTTTGTCGTTTGGGAAGGATAGCCTATATACGTCTGAGCAAATTAAGTCAATGTTAAACGCTGGGGTGTACTGTAGAGTTGTTCATAGACTTGTAAGGCCAGAAATCCATATAGGAGGAAATTTAAAAGCGACCCAATCAGCTAATAAGTTCGTGAGATGGACAACAGACACAATGATGAATTATAGACCTGTGATCCCGGCTCCGTTGATATCCCCTTGATGCAAGGGAGCATTTAATTCCTCCGAGGCACCGGCCGCTGTTGAGCGAGATTACTTGTCCACTAAGTGCTTCGTACCGAGCCGAGAAAGAGTCGTGTCAGATCACCTCCGGCGAGTCGGCATCTTGATCAAATTTCTCACGGTTCAGTTCATTGCTTTTTGGTGTTTACATGTCTACTACGGTATGTACTTACATTGTTAAGCTTTGCTCAAAAAAACAGGATAATTCAAAAGGAAATTTGTCGGCCATCTCGATAATTCATCAAGAAATTTGCTAGTCATAAAATGAACAAAACGTGAATACGAGCCAAATGATCACCGCAAACCGGAAAGGAATCAGCCTGTTTTGCAGTCGAGCGTACGGATGAGGTTCATGCAGAGTTTTTGGCAGAACTGCTCTACCACGATTCCGGACCCGCCCGTCGTCATTGATTCATCTTTCATACCAGACTCGCCCATCATTGAGGACATCCCGGTGTCACCCATCTGCCCCGACTCGGACTTGACATCCGCCGAGAGGACATCAAACTTGGCGATGTCGGGCTGCCCTGTAAGGAGCATGTCCGCGGACGCAAAGAGCGCCGCAGCGACCTTGCCGTTCAGATGCTCCTCCCGCCCCTTCTCAGCTGCGAAGAAGTCGACGATGGAGAATACGCAGGTGCCGGGGAACTCGACGGCGTACCAGAACAGCGTGTCGGGCTCGGCCTCGACAAGGGTGAGGGCACCCTGCAAGATACGGGTTAGATGGGCAGAAAAGGGCGCGAAGCAGAGGCGGTATGAGACGGAAAGGGACGCACCTTGAGGAAATCCCGAACGTCCTGTACTTTGTCCGCCTTGGCCGTGAAATTAACGCGCAGACCTACGCTGACCCCCTCTGTTAAGCTGCCATCACCCTTCTGGACCTAAACATTTCGAACCAAGTCAGTACATGTTCAGATCTGCACCGCTAAAACTGACGCACCTTGCTAGCGAGGACATTCGCCTTGTTCACCACCGGATTGGCGACGAAGAGGGTGTCTGCGTTGGCGAACAGCGCTCCGGCGACCTTTCCATTGAGATGTGTATTCCGGTCATCCTCGGAGTTGAACGTATCGAAGATGGCGAACGTTGGGGGGTTGACGTCGGTAAATTGGACGCCGTACCACTGGATCGTCCCGGGCTCGGCTTGGACCAAAGGGATGGCACCCTCGAGGAACTTTTGAGTGGCGTTGACTTGGTCGCCTTTGGCGATGGCGGGTACGAGGAGCGCAAGGGATACTGTAACAACGGATGGGCATAGATAGCCAAGCTTGGGGAGAAATGCGCACCATCTCCAAGCGCGGACTGGAGCACTTGCAGGATCAGCAGGAAGGTGAAGAGGATTGCAGGCATTGCGAGTTTTTTGAACTGTGTTTTCACGTGAAAATAGAAAGCAAACGAATGGATATAGTCCAGCTATGGGGAGACTTGATGGGAAGAGGTGGGTCTCGACGGGTCTGGACTGCCGAAACGAAAGGCATTTATATGCAAACCCGAAACAACGGTACTTGCACATCATAGTACGATCAAGTAGGATCAAGTATCAATCTTGAAAGATCTCGGTAGGTACACGGCTATCCCGGCTTTCATCGGAATTTGACGCGCTTTGTTATTCGTCGGTTTCCTATAGGAAATGATCATCAACTGATTGCCAGAAAACACTTTTATCTTGTTTAGGCTTGCTCTCCAAGCTCAAAAATTCATGTGAGTTGGGTAGACAGTTCTCCTCCATCGCCGGTGACCATCCCGTGGCTTGAACTATCCAAAACCGTTGTTTCAAGAATTTCTGCTTGTTGGAATCCGACGGGCTGCATTTTGATCAAATTCCGATGAAAGCCGGGATAGCCGTGTAGGTAGTCGGAAAATGAATACCGGTGGCCCAGTGAACGATAGAGATCGAGTTGAGGCGTCTCAACCAACCAGAAGATCAACCAACCAGTTGGGCCGAGTTTTGATCGAGTTGAGTCGAGTTGGCGTTCCCATCACTCTCAAGCCCATTTGGAGCGATGGGTCAAGAAAGTGCAGAAAGAGAGCATTGGAGGCATAATTTGAAGGCTCTAAATACAGCCTCGGAGATAATTCAAATCAGGGAGTTTTGCTGTTCTTTTACGAATATTTTGCGAGTGAAACTGCGCAATTCCTGCAATTCACCTAATCAAGACGCTAAAATCGAGAGGCACGCGGGAATTGCCGCACACAGACCTGCTTCGACACACCGGACAAAGGGAAATATTGATATTGGTTAAGGGAAGTTCTAAAAGGTGTCCGAGATTTCTCCCATTTGCAGGGAAATGCTGGAATCTCGGAGGTGTTTCAGAGTCCCGTTTTACCTGGGTAGTGAGTTCGGAACTCCATCAGCACAGCCACAGTGATCAACCACTCAGAATTGGTTCAGAAGGAGAAAATCTCGGGGGCAGTGCTAGCCGATGAAGGATCGCCTTCGGGAATCGGCCCCGGCATTGCTAATCGAAGTCTAACCGTTGCTCTTTTGTGTGAGCTACTTTTGATAGTATGTACCTACACTGGCAGCACCGGTAAAGTGCGGTCTTCGTCTAGAAAACATGCTTCCCCCACTAATACGGCTCACACTGCGGCGATCAATTAACCGGGAAAATGGCTTCAAGTGCGGAGTCCTTTCAACTTTACAGATTGAAGTTTGCCTACTCTCGTCGAGTCGCCAACATGCTTTCATCTCCGACTGTGGCTGCACAGCCGACGCACCGTGGTGGCTTCTACCTCACGCTCCCGCTGCTGTATCCCGGCTTCCCGGTGAGGACGTTATTTCTTTCAAACTTCTCTCATCAAGATGTGTTGGTATTTCGCAAGCTATCAATTGGTCTTGCTCTACGAGCGAATCAACTGCGCCTGCTATATCGGTTCGTATGCCCGGCGCAAATCTCCTCTTGCATCGTCCAGCAAGTCTCGGACGCTGTTGACAAGATCTTGAGGATGAAAAAAAAGATGTACTCCGCAATGCCGAGATCGCCACTGAGCTGCATCGGGCTAAATGCGAAGGAACCCGGTTTCAATTGAAACCTTCCAAGTAACCTATCAAGAAATATTCGGTCAAGAGAACAGACTATCGGTGTGTTGATCGGGCAATATGGAAGTTGAGTGGCCTGGCTCCAACAACCAAGTCAAAAAAAAAAGCCGACAGCTCAGAATACCCAAAGGTCGGTGGTCCAAAGGTTTTCGAGGTACGTGTATTGACGTTCTTCGTAATCAGCTGCATCGGAGTCTGAGAGAGAACATTTTAAACCTAATTGAATGCACGCACGATTGAATGTCACCTCCCTTTTCGCCTTGCCATCAGCCATGATCCTCCACTGGAACATGAAATAGTAGCCGTCAAGGTAGAGCCATGTCAGACCACGGCGCTTCGCCAAAAGGGCGTTATGTAGCTTTGCGAGTTTAGGAAGCTGGGAGGCGATAAGTGGTGGTCCATCAAGATCTCCGTCGGGAGAGTCGTCATCAGATATCGCAAGGCGCTCGAGGCCGGGTGGAAGGATGAGAGTAGATGAGAGTATCGGTCAGTGCTTGGAAGAACGTCGATGGCTACGATTGAGTGATTGAGGTATGAATTGAATGTCACAAGTAAGAAATGGGTCCACCTTGAAGCCAGTGATAGATTCATCTGTCCCGTCCAGGTTTGACAAGCTCAGTGAGATGAGGAAGAAGCTCGATGATTGTGTTGAAGATGCCGTTGTCCAAATTGGAAAATACGGTGCGCAATGACACGATCCCGTTCAACCCATCGATTCCCTGTAAAGTTGTGATGAGGTCCGTATGACTCCATCCATACACGTCAAGTCGCGTTGGGGTTGTAACGGGCAGCAAGATTGGGAGGAGGTAATGGGGGCCGTAATATTCTCGGAGAAGAGGGAACATCGGAGGCGCCTGGGTATGTGGGTTCAGGCGGGGAATGTCTGTTCCCCCCGAGATCTTGAAGGCAGGCACAGCGGGGAATTTGGTGAGAGCACTCAAATTTTGGAATGGTGCTTGGACATGAACTGCCAATCTATCGACGTTTGGGAAAGATGGGAGGGCGTTTGTAGTCCATCTGCGAATCGCAGATCGACATGGAGTTCGCGAAGGAGGTCTGGGTGGAACAGATGGATCCAGTAGTCGTTTCCGAATTCATTTTCCTTGGAATTTGGACACGTGGCCCATGGGGATGGATTGATGTGTTCCTCGGGAGCGACATAACACCAATGAATGCGAACCGTGGACAGGAGGGGTAAGCAGCATAGGGCATCCACCCTTGCTTGTGTGAAGTAAATCTGAGAGCATCGAGCCGCTGGAGGCCGGTGAAATGCGCATGCGCAAGGTGCCCAAAACAGCGCGTCCAATAGAATGTAAGGTGAGTCGGAGGGGAAGTGCAGTATCCTTTCCCTCCCACAGTTCGTCCCGTGCCATGATGTTGCAATAACGAACGAAGAGAGCTATTTCTTGGGAGGACCAGAAGGTAAGACGTTCCAAGAGCCGGTCGATGGTCGTAGGTGAGGGGAGACGGGCTTGTTCGGTTCTACGTCCTCTCCTACGAGCGATTACATACACGGTGAAGTGGAAATTGTAAAAGAGTAATGGACGACTCGGAGGTACTTGTCGAAAAGTGCGGCAGACGGAGGAAAAATTGACAAGGTTTCTTCATCAAGTCGACCATGAGTTGGGCGGTCGTATTGTTCACAGCACCTCGAACCACAGCTCGTTTGGAACTTGGTCCTGTGGCGGCCATTCCAATCTGACGACGTCGAGGAAAGTAAGTGGCAATGCGGAGACCGGCCCGGGATCGATCCCGATCAAATCCCAAGTTGCTTATTGCGTCCACCTCGAGCTCACTCTTAGAAACATGGCCTCCTTCTTTCGGACCTACAAGTGGGTTCGTGGTACCCGCAAGACCCTCGAGCTTATATCTAGGCCTCGATTGTCCACAGCGCGCTGCTTATCCGGCGGCCAATGCTGACACAATGTGCTACTGCTGCGACTCTCTTTGGTGCTGGCGACATAATAGCGCAACAAGCGGTGGAAAGGAAAGGCAAAAACCATGATGTACTGCATTCGTGGCGACTTCCCCTCGTTTTCTGTCTGATAACGCGATCGTAGTTTGCTCGGACGGCCAGGCTAACGTTTTACGGCGGTAATATCTTGGGCCTTTGCTTCTTCTCTCATCGATGCTAAGGACACGTCTAGGGGCGATGTTTGGACCGGCCATGACCAAGTGGTATCAGCTTCTGAACCGGATTCAATTCAAAAGTCCGACGAAAGCCATAGTTTACCGTGTACCTCTTCCGCTTGATCCTTTCAAATGCTCGCAAACTCAAAGATCCGCAGGTTTGGCTCGACCAATGCGTATTAACGCCAGGCTCGTCTTTCTAGATGCTGTGGATTTCTCCTGCTGAATTCTTACTTAGGCGCGGTCATTGTATTCTTCGGCTCAATGGCACTATTGGAGGGTAAGCCGCAGGAGGTCGTTCCTCGGATAGGCGCGGTGAGTTGTGCAATTAATATATTAGGCCTTCCACTGAATTCACCCAGGGCTACGTACCGACACTCTTGCGCAATTGGTAAGACCTCCGACTGTTCCTCCCTCCATACTAATTTAACTGCAGGGCGGTATTCGTCCCAACGCAAATAATCAACTTCTGGCTCGTCCCACCGCACCTCCGCTTTGTGGTCGTGAGCGTCGTCAGTTTATTCTGGAGTGCGTCGCCTTAGTCATTATCTCCCTTCTACATTTCTGATTGAATCGCAGACACCTACCTGAGTGTCGCCAATTCCATGGCGAAAAAGCAGGCTGTTGGATTCAAGCCGCTAGAAAGCAAGAAGAAACCCGCAGTGTAACTAGACTTTGTAGCGAAATGAGGCGCACACAGTACGTTTCCTAGAACCTGTAACGAAACACCTGCTCTCATCATCTATGTGCACCCCATCGAAAGCCAAACACATTCCTCATCCCAGCATCTACACAAGAACGGCTCACTCCTCAAAGCTTCGGTTTCTGCCTCTACGCCTTCATGATCGTATATCGTCGCGATCGGATTGTACTGGGCATCTGGAGAATATGCGGCATGAGTTTTGCGGCATTACTTGGCCTTGAACCGATTCTCACCAAGTTCGACCACTTTCGTGACCCACTCCGCTGGAATATGGCGCTCGACCACATACTCGGTGGGGTCGTCAGCTCTTCGGTCGGGGATGTAGCGGAACCTTTTCGCGAGCGTTTGCATGTGATGTATGGGTGGCCGATTTGGGGACCATCGGCGCGTATCGAGCGTCGCGATGAACGCCCTCGCCTGCTGCCCGTAATGATACGGGCTCCGGTACCCGCCCGCCATCTTGACGGCCTTCAATGCCCCGTTGTCGTCGATACGAGGATCGTCTTGAAAACCCGCTCGCTCCAGTGAAGATGTTTCTCGATCTGGTTCAAGTCGACCACGACGTCTCCCCTGGTGTCCCCAGCGAGGGAAGCCCGTCACGGGGCAGAAGGTGCTGACTGAGAACTCGCCAAACATGCGATATAGGATGTGGTGTTCCTGGGCCATCGGATGTGGGAGGTGGGGTTAGAGTGCTACCTGGGTGCGCCCTGTCCATGCGTTTCCCGTATTTACAGCGAGCGCTTAGGTTGTCCGTCAGCCTTTACGAATTCACCGCGCCCTCGGAATAATCAAAGAGACGCCTTCCTTTTAAACCTGCACAAAACCCCACCAAACTCCACAATTCCAAGGCGACGCACATTTCGCATTAATGATACGGACATACAAGTACAGTAGTGGAAGCAACAGGGGGATTCAATGGATAAGTAAGAGACGAAAAAACAGACAACGTCAATGTCCATATCAATCTCAAACGAGCGATGGGATGGTGGGTGGTAGGGATGCAAGTAGCTTATGGATATAGACTTGAGATAAATATGACAGGTGCGCGCGCGCGAGGCTCTTCTTCGTTCTTTCTTCTCTTTCTCTTCGTCGAGGCCTAGGGTCCTGCGGGATGCGGGGGCAAGCGCACAGCCGACCCGACTCCATCGTCACCGAAATACAGCAGCATCGTACAACATGGTGCTCTCCAGTAAGGCACCCCTCCCCTCCTTCCCCTCCCCGCCGAGGTACAAACACACACCAAACACCTCGGCCGTACATGCCCACAACGCAGACGCACACGAGCGAGCGACTCTGACAGCGCTCACGAGCCGGTACCGGTGCTCTGCAGCACGAACGGCGCGGAGGGGTTGTCTGGGCGGGTGATCTCTTCGTAAATGAGCACTGTGGGTTTGTTTGTTAGTGGTGCGGCGCGATGACGGGGAAGCGGTCAAAAAAGAAGGCAAAGTGTGGAAATTTGCCGTTCGAGGAATCCGTGAAGGGAAGGAGGGAAGGACGCAAGGGAACGATGACCATGAACGGATAGAGGACGCCAACGCACCCTTCAAATCCTCCTTCCCCAGCGGCTCCCCGTTGTCGAAGTCGAAAAACGACGGGTCGATCGGGTCCGCGGTCGGCTCGTCGGCGGGATCATGGTATGGCTGGGGAAGGGGGTTAGCGGTTTACTCGGTGGGGAAATGTGAAGAAAGAGAGGGGCAGGAAAGGAAGGACGAGGAAGGGGTAGATGAAGGCGCAGTCGCCGTCGAGCCCTAGCGGAGAGCGCTCACTGGAGCGCCAACGTCAGAACGACGTTCGCCCTCCTCTTCCTCGCAGTCCGAGGGCGCGATCCAGCTCATCCAGTATGGAGGGCTAGCACCGCCACCACAAGACGAGGAAAGGTGAAGAGCGCGAAAATAAGGAGACGATCGCCCCAACCAGCAACACGAAACGAGACGAGACGAGACGCCGCACGCATCCGTCTGCATCTCAATACGGTCGGGCTAAGAACGACGACGATGGTGCTGAAGGCGAGGAGCTCGAAAATAATACGCCTGCGGTGTCAACTCGTCGTGACGCTGCACGGATCCGTCTGCGGTCGGGCGTTTGAGGCTAAGCCAAGAACGACGACGACGACGATGCGCCCTCTTGCCATGGTCCTCGAGCAGCGCCACGGTAGCGGTAGCACGAAAAGAGGGTCGTCTGTGCAGGACGTTCGTTCCTTCTCATTCGAAGTCCCCTCAGGACATCGGCCTCCCTTGCAATATTCGTCCGAAACGGGACTTCAAAGAGCTGCAGCATTGCGCCCACAGACGACATCTCCACGACACAGGAAACACCAGGCGCACGGGCGAGAGGATGTCGGCAGTCCCGATTGACGCCGATATGGGAAGCGTCCAAGACGGCGCGCGCGAAAGAGGTCGTCCGCCAGTCGCTGGCAGCCTCAGCCGACAGCCGCCCGCTTGCACCGTCTTGTCTATGTCGGGCAACGCCAAGCGTCTAAGCGTCGTCTCGAAACCCTGCCCGACCCCATGTCCTCTCCGTCAGCTTGTAGCATCGGCGCACGAGCACGAGCGTGGCGCTGTTGACCATGGTCGGCGTCCGCACGACGGCGCGGACGCACAGGCACAGGTCCCGCACACAAGTACAAGCACTGTAGCCTAGCATGGCCACGAGCCCACCTGCCAAGACAAGGGCCGCGTCCCCAGGGAGAGGAAAGATCGGAACGCGTCAACGCGACCAGTGTGGACGCTCGCCGGCGCAAGCCCGTGAAGCACGAAAAAAGCGCATGCACCACGCCGCCGGGAGTGAGCTCCTTCCATCCATCTGGGCGCGTAGAAGGGCGCACCCTGCTCGTCATCCCCGTCCCCCGCCAAAAAAAAACTCCACAAAATACGACACCCAAAAAAGCGGAATATCACAAATCGCAAAACGCACCTGCAAATATGGATGGGCGAGCGCCTCACCGACCTCGATGCGGCGCTTGGGAGAGAAGGTGAGGCATTTTTCCATTAGGTCGAGGGCCTGGAGGGTGTAGGGGTTAGTTGATAAGAGGGAGAGAGGGGGGATGGATGGGAAAAGAAAGCGACGCGAGCACTGCGACACAGTCGAAGCGCATATACGCGCGCGCACAGAAAGCTCCCATCGCCGCCCAAAAGGGTCTAGGTGAAACAAAAGGACTCGGACGCACCTCTGGATTTGCCTTTGGAAAGAGGGCGGCAAATGGGCGCTTTTTGCGGAAGGGGAGGGCACGGATGTATTCGCGGCTGGAACGTAATTAGTATAGGCTTACTGAGCGCGGACACGACACGCACCTCCTCTGACTTGAAATGGCATAAAAGTCATCGATGGAGGGTGTGCCGAGGATGTCGAGGATGATGCTTAGTTGGTGGTGGTAGTCGCGCCCGGGGAACAGGGGCTTCCCGCTGAGCATCTCTGCGAGGACACAGCCGACGGACCACATGTCGATTGCGCGGGTGTACTCTTTGAAGGTGAGCATTACTTCGGGGGCGCGGTACCAGCGGGTTGCGACGTATTCGGTCATGAAGGTGCTGCTGTCGTTTGCGACGTCTGGAGGGGGCCGGGCGGAGCGGGCGAGGCCAAAGTCGCAGAGCTGGGGGGTGTGAGCGACAATTGAGTTGGTTATGAGTGCAAACCTTTAGATCGCAGTTTGCATTGAGCAGGAGATTGGAGGGCTTGAGGTCGCGGTGGAGGACGTCGGCAGAGTGGAGGGCCTTGAGCGCACGGAGGGTCTGGTAGATAAAGTACTGGCAGTGGTCGTCGGAGAGCTCCTGAGTGCGGATGACGCGGTGGAGGTCGGTCTCCATGAGCTCCTGGACGAGATAGACCTCGTTGAACTCGTTTATGGAGGGGGGGCGGAGGATGTCGAGGATGGCGATTATGTTTTCGTGGTGGAAGTGGCGGAGGAGCTTTATCTCGCGGAGGGTGCGGAGACAGAACATGGAGTGGTCGAAGGGCGTAATGCGCTTGATGGCGACCTTGCGCTGGGTGGGCTGGTGCACGGCGCTGACGACGACGCCGTATGCGCCCTCCCCGATCACGTCCACCACGGCGTACGACGACCCGACAACGAACCCCGACATGCGACTGTCCGACATCTGTGTTTGGTCTTGTTGCAAACAACCCTCGTCCACAACCATGAAGCTCGTCCGCTTCCTCATGAAGCTCAACAACGAGACCGTCACCATCGAGCTCAAGAACGGCTCCGTCGTCCATGGCACCATAACCGGTCCCTCCTCTCTTTTTTTCTCCTTCAAATCTAACCTCTTTCCAGGCGTCGACATGCAGATGAACACCCATCTCAAGACCGTCAAAATAACCGCCCGCAACCGCGACCCCGCGTCCCTCGACGCCCTCTCCATCCGCGGCAACAACATACGCTACTTTGTCCTGCCCGATGCTTTGCCCTTGGATACCGTCCGTCTCTCCTTCTCCTTTTACTTTGGTCTAACCGCCCCCCAGCTCCTCGTCGACGACGCACCCAAACCAAAGGGCCGCAAGAAGGAGCTCGACGGCGCACGCGGTCGCGGTCGGGGCCGTGGAATGGATCGCGGACGCGGCAGAGGCGGTCCGCGCGGTGGTGGTGGCAGAGGGCGCGGCAGAGGGTTCTAGGCGGCAGAGGCATCTACTATTCGGACGAGCCAGAGCTACTATTCGGGCGTCGCGATCAGGGGAGGAGCGCGCACAAAAGCGTTGACAGTCCGTGTATCATTTTTGTCTTAAAATTTCATCTCCTTTCTTGTATCTCTGACGCGCGCCGACCGTGGCACCCTGCTCGCTTGCTTTGCACTCGGACTCGGGCGTATCAAAGACCGCTCCTCAGCTGCACCTCCCACCCTCGGCGTGCCTACACGGTCCCGTCGTTCGTCGAGTCATCACCGTCGAGTGCGCCTCGAGGCTGTGAACGTGGTGTGCTACGGACGCATCCCCGCTGCCCCTCCGCGTATGCCTCTCTGGCGTATACCCGTCCGATCTTGGGCGCAAGCGAAACGGACTACCAAGTAAGATTTCTAGGAATCATCGGATGCTCGCGCGCACGAGGGTCGCGCCTCATCCAGCTTGACTGAGCTGAGGATTTCTGGAAAAAAAATCGAGAGGGCGTTAGGCAGTGAATGCATCCGATCTCCGCCAACGCGCCTCCTTCGTGGCTCGGTTTTGGTTTGATTGCTCCTCTTTGCGTGTAATTTCGGGTCTCGTATTTTTTTTTCGAGTTCTCGGCGGCAGCCGAACCGCGTTTTGTCATGTTTTTCTTCTTTCGAGAAAGTCGCTCCGCCAAGTCAACTCATATTTGCTACATGCATTCAACTGTGGAGGACTCCTTCGACGCGGTTCTCGTGTTTGGAACGTCTCTCTGATTTCGAAATGGGTATATAAAGGTCGTCCATCCTAACGAGAATTGGACGACAACGCGTTGATAAGGGCGGTGCAGCCCTCTTAAATTCAGGTTACTTATAATGAAAGAAGAGGGGGTTGGCAGAGGGTACGTGAGGAAAGGAAAAAAGGTCTGCTCCCCATGAGGGTCGAACTCATGACCTCCAGATTACAGAATCCAAGATTCCTCACGCTATATGAGACTGGCGCTCTAACCAACTGAGCCAGGGAAGCGTTGCCACAACTGCTGCGACATGCATACAGGAGTCGTAAGTGCACAGAGATCACGCCCACATCAGCAAATGTGCCCAACGCGGATATGACCGGGTGGCACTGTTGATCGCAAATCAGGCTGATATCGCCAAATTTAAACTCACCCGCGGCTACCAGTGCAATACCAGATGGTCGCGCACTCGCCAGTTATGTGCCAGGCTTCCGGCTTCGCATACTTCAGGGTTGATAGACTCCAGTATGGAGAGCTACTAGTAAACTCTGATCAGTATATATTCCAAACTTCAAGTAAGGCTTGGGGCACTTTGTCTGAGTTTCATCCGACTCCTGAACTAAAGTTCTGGCGGACGACTCGCGTAAGTATATGCGGTCTTGAACCAGTCATCATGAACGGATTTAACATCACATTGATGGTCCGTGCACATCAAGGATCTGACACGTGAACCGTTGTTGGTTGATTTTGATGGCGTCATCTCTTTCTCCCTCTCCATGTCACCACCGACGTTCCCCCCCGTTTTCCCCCCTGCTCCTCCCTTCCAGTTTCCCCCCCTTCAAGCCACTCACCACTCGGCTTGTCCTCATGGTTCCCTCAAAGCCCAAAGGCTAATTGAATGCGCCCACCACGTCAAGCACATACCGAAGTACAAGTTACTTGACCCACCCGCGCAACACCCCAAGCAAATGAGCATCGGATGAGCGGCTGTTAGCTGCCTACCAGCTGGCACCGGCCTGGTGATGGCGGGTGATGCGGCGATCTGAGCTCTGATCAGTGTTGCGCACATTTGCTGATGCAAACAATTCTTGTGGCGGTGAAATAATTCTATCAACTGGACCAACATCAGTCATGTATTGCGCTAAATTCGGACCTGGTAGGCCTACAACAAGGTTTGTTCCCTTCTTTCACAACAGCTTCAGGTGGTGGACATGAATTCGAACTTAAAGTTAAGAATCAAGTTTACCACATCAGGAAAAACCAAAGTTGCCCCATAGACCCAGAGAGACCCGCATAGACATTATAGACAAGAGACTTCTATCATAGGCTGGTGGGAGGGCATCAGTAAACCCTGGGCCCACTATAGAGTACTACAGAGCACTCTATACTATATAGTGCTGTAGTGTCTGTAGTGAAGGTCCATGTCTATAGAGTGCTCCATAGTAAGCCCCAGGACTATAGAGTACTCCATAGTAGGCCCAATGACTATAGAGTGCTCCATAGTAGGGCCCAGGACTATAGAGTGCTCTGTAGTGCAGGGCTCAAACCCAAGAAAAGTAACCTCACCTTCGCCATTCAAGAAGCCCTTCTTTCAACCGGGTTTGAAGTTAACTGGAACAGAAGTGAGTCTAAAGTACAGGAGGTGTTTTGGATTGAACGGAGATACATGCTGGACCTTTAGGTTTGGCTACCCTAGAGAACTTGTGTTTCGGTCCATCTTGCTACATGTACAAACAAATTGAGTCAGGTGAGATTAGTCATTGTAGCAATATACTGGTTTTCTTCTTAGAAAATGCCCCTACATACAGAGAATAGTCTATGGATATTCACTACTTGCTGGCTTGATTCATCACACCCGAGCTGAACCAGAGTTGGTTTAGAATTTTGGGATCATCACACTTGATAATAATCATTGGGCCCGAATCCCCCGGATCCCAGACGTGAACTGACTCATCCTGCCAGCAATCTTTCTTCCTCCCCCCATGTGCCGCATCCACCAGGTTTGATGGCCATGCAGCAACCTCCTCTGTCTCTCTGGGCTGGGTAATCAACTATGGGCTCCCCACACACAATTCCCTAGTCTCTGGGCTCATCACACTTCCATTGAATGTCGGCGACTTCTCGCTGTTCTTGAGCAATATTGCTGTGGCTCCCTCTCTGCCCTCTGATCTGATACTTGGCTCAGACTGGCTTGACTCTGCCATGTCCCTTGCACCTGGGCTTTATTTCAATTATAGTGTCTCCGTTGATCTTTGGTGCCCCTCGCTCTCAATAGCTGGCACCACAGACCCTGCACCATCATCTTTTGCAGGTATGTTATTTACCCATTTGACCGCATTCCTAGCTGAACACCGTTGTCTAGCTGTGTTTGTTGCTTCCCCGTCCTCCCCATCAGCACCCTTGTTAGGGCCTGGTGCAGTATTCCAACCCCCTGGGCTTCAAGGAGCCCAGGCGCCTCGTTCGCGAGGCATCCAAACCTCTGTTATAATGCAAAATACCTATGATAATAATGTTGATTTAATGCCGTTTGACAAGCCTTCCCTCGTATCCTCTGCTGTCGACCCATATGTCTCACTGCCTCTGAATGAAAAAACTCAAGTTGTTTGTTCACTTGTTGTCACCCAATGGGTTCCTCTGCCAACATTGAGAAAGATGACCACCCGCCACATGTACATATCTAAAAGAGAGTCTGGTGAGAAGCTGAAAACTGTTGACACTTTACACACTGAGTTTCTGGTGCATTGGTGAAACAGCATGTTTACAATGTGCTGCCATCTAGCTACATTTTGCGTTTTTTAGGGCTAGCGCATGACAAAGTCTGCTAGCTTCTATTGGACACATTACTAGCTTCTCAGGGCTACGAACTAGCAATGGGAACTCTGTTCAGTGGTACAAAGGAGAGTCAGAGTGAGCTCCAGCTACTGGCTGTAGTACGAGTTATAGTGCTAGGCGCAGTTTACAAGTGTTACACTAGACGAGTACACACATCAAGGAGATAAACATACAGGTCTAGTACCTCAGAGGCTCAGAGTGTCAAGGATTCTATGAACGAGGACCAACGACTGCACAGACAGAGCTTTGGTCAGAGCTAGCACAGAGTAGGAACGAGCACGAGCGAGCTAGCAGGTGTAGGAAGGTGGCTAGTGCCATAGCAGCTGGACAGACACTGCTGAAGTTGATACAGTAGTGGCCGAAGTGGCGCTAGCTGAGACAATGCGAAGGGACCGACTATAGGGGTATAGGAGTATACCCACCAGCAGATCAGGTGATGGACACAACACAATCCAAAGAGCCTAATAAAGACAAATAGCGAAAACAGTGAATTCATGTTGAGATGGAGCAGTGGATGAACGCTAGGATGTTCAGTCCATAAGATAGTGGAATGGAGTGGCGTGATTATGAGCAAGCTGCATCGGGAATAGTTCTGGAGTGGTGTTGCACATGAAGAGTTGCTCGGGTGCAGACTAGCACACTGAGAAAGGCAATTATACCCGGTTTACTGTCGAGATGGTCAGATAGTTGGCCAGCTAGGCAAGCCTAGACCACGAATAGACCCGGCTTGTCTTCCGGAGGCAGTCACATGACCAGAACATCGGCCTGTTTTACTCATTTCTCTTTACCTCATCATTTTCTCTCTGAACAGTATATAAAGCCCCATGAAATACCGCTAGAGACCAGTTCATGCCCTGCTCATCGCACAGTCGATAAGGGGATAAAGTACCTTCTCTGTTGTAAACCAGTCTATAAGAAATTGCAGCATTGTTTGTTGGATCCAGAAGTAACTGTGTGAACCAATAAGTTGAAGCTTCGCGTTAGGAGGTTGTGAGCAGTACCACTCTCCACATATAAATCAGGACCGAGAGCACAAGAGTTTAAGTTTGAGAGTTGCAGCTAGCTCTGTGGTGGACTTCAGTGGGAGCTACACATTGGGTGATCAGGAAACGCCTCCCATAAAACGGACCACGCCCGGCACAGCACTTTGGTAGAACTGTATTAGATCCGTGCCCAAAGCTTGCAACAGAACCAACTGGGCCAAAAGGCCATTGTAATCGGTTGAAGACTGATTACCGCTTTGGACTATATATAGCTGATTAAACACATTTGCATGCATTTAACAAACTGCCAGTCAAGTCATTGACGGACTAGTTGAGCTAAGAGAACACTCGGGGTCCTTAATAAGCCCAAGTGTAACAGAAAAGAGCTTGGATTCAGAGGAGTCTAAGTCGGCTGTTAGCTGCTAGCTAGCCAAGCCCTAGATAAAGTGCAGGAGAAGCAGCATAGCCCAATATTGGGAGTTTTCAGATAGACACTTCATTTACCTCACCTAGGACGACTGTACTTTTGTGCGTCCGCCTGGTAAACATCCTTATCACCCCCCAAAACTGTACATCCTAACCTTGGGAAGTCTTGTTTCGGAACGTCAAGGGTAGCTAGCCGAGGTTTGTTTAGTTGTGATAGTTGAGGCCATAATTCAATTCTTGTTGTGCTAGGAATCCAAACCAGTAGTCGCATACTACGGCTCGGACCCGAACTCACTGAGGAAGACGTGCTTAGTCTTAGTGAAGTATAAGTAGGGGATTTGGTGTTGTGTTAGGTTTTGTGTGTGGTGTGCTAGTGTTCAGCTAGCCTGTATTCAGAGCTTCTTTAGCCCATTTTCACTGTTAGTGCATCTTGCCCGTTTCATCGGTGTGGAGAAGGTCGTCTCATTTTGAATTCAGAAGCCCTGCTCATCGACCTAAGTCCTATGCCTCTTTCACCTGCGGATGTGCAGCGGTAGAAGTTAATCCTCGGGAAGGAAAGTCTGTTGCATTGGATGAAGGTGTACCCAAGCATCCACGTCTATCTCTCGAGTTTCCCATCATACTCTCTCAAGAGGAGAAAGATCAGATTGTTTGAGAGTTTCACCAGGCTACTAATAGCGCATCATTGAAGCGATACAAATGTTCTTTCTGCGGTAAATTCGAGATGGAAAGTCTTATTAGGATGAGAGCTGTAAAAGAACTTGATATCTCGCTGCTCCAGAGAGCGGTTGTAGAACTTCGGACGGTCTCTCGGCAGCCTAGAATTGAATCATTCAACAGCTCCTCCCTTGTCAGTGGTTCATATGTGCTGTGCCATCTCTGCAATTTCGCTGTTAGCAAGCATTCATTCAATTTGATTCCTTTGCGCAGTTATGCCAATGGCCTTTGGATAGGGGCAATTCCAAAAGAACTTCAGGATCTTACATGTCTGGAAGAACAATGTATTGCACGAGCACGAGCGACAATATGTATGTACGAGCTTACACTTGGACCCTCTGGGCAGCTTGTGGCTCGGGGAAATGTTTGTATCTTGCCTCAAGACACCACATCCGTTGAAACAGTGCACTCGGGTGCAGCCGTGAAATCAGTGCACTCGGGTGCAGCCGTGAAATCGATAGACCAGCGGTCGGACCAGCGCAGCGAGCTATCAACTCAACTAACACCAACCAAAACCAACCAAATCTAAATAATCTCACAAACTCCAATAACTGAAGCTAATCGTGTGTGTGAGTTCAGGGTAGTGGGACAGGTGTCTCGTCCCTCAAGAGTGTTGCTTTCAAGTGTTATCGACAAGCAGACCGCTAACTAAATGTATAGTTCAATTGCAGGTTTCAATTCAATATCTTTATCTCAGGAGCCTCCCGTAGGATTATTGTACAGTCTAGAGAGCTAGAATCGAGCACAGAATGCAGGGATTGTGTACTAACAATACTACGGTGTCCACTCTTGCCACAGAGCAGTCAACCGGTAGACCGAAAGGTCACAGTTTTCTTTTATTTCCTCAAACAGATCTCTTGACAGAGCTAAGCTCAATGTCGGCGGAAGAGAGCAAGCTCGATCGACGGCAGGATCTGTAGAATGGCTGCTTTCCACCGGCGGCAGGACTGGCTTAGTCCTCCGCACTTACAGTGGTCTTAAAGGGAGTGGTTCACGGAACGTACTAGCTTGCCAGTCTGATTGCTTTCCAACAAATCTGATTTGTCTCTCTTATCTCTGAGGTACTAACAGCGGGGGGGGCTGGATTTACTGGTTTACATTGGTGTATATCTACTGTATTTATACAAACTGAGGGAGTGTTAAATGCATGCAAATGTGTTTAATCAGCTATATATAGTCCAAAGCGGTAATCGGTCTTCAACCGATTACAGTGGCCTTTTGGCCCAGTTGGTTCTGTTGCAAGCTTTGGGCACGGATCTAATAGGGAGTGAAAAGGGGATAGTTTGGCTGATTCATAATGGCGTGATATGTCGTGAGTGATCCTTCCGGGCGGATCTACAGTAGGGCAGCCAATGGCGCCGTTGGTATTCCTTCAACTGTGGGTTCATGGTTACCGGAGGTAGTGCTCCTGGTGGCGATCCCAGATCCTAGTGAAACCTCTGTCAGGTACCCTCTTCTCAAGGCAGCCTTCAGCGGGTGGCTTGACTCAACTTGAACTGGTTCTCCTGGAGGACTGAGCCTCCTGGTGAGCCCTTCTCTAATCTCTTTGCTTTATCCCAATCACTTCTCCCAGAGACATGTATGTGCCGCAATTGACCGTCGAGGATCTCCATCTCAAACTCAAGTCCCGAGACTTAATCATCTGCCAACAAGTGGCTTGCCCGTAGAGTCAACATGAAGTAGTCTCTCCCGGCGAGCCCTGTCTGTCCCATATTCTCCCTCTAGTGTAGTCTTTTGGACATGTTCTCTACAACCTTCCCGTAGGATGGTTTATATGAATGTTCACTAGTCTGTAAACTCTGTTACATCATTTGCAAAGGGGCTCATCTTGATTCTCTGATCCAAGTTGCACTCGAGTGGCTCAACAGTAAACCCAGACGGGGTCTGCTGGCGGTTAATTTAGCCTGCCCGGTGGGCCAAAACTCAACTTGAGTTGAGACTGCCACCCATAAGTCCAATGCTCTCCTGTAAGGCCGATACTCTCCTGGCGGGCCGTGAAGCTGCCGGGAGAGTCATTCTAAGTTCAACTTTGTTATTCTTCAACAAGGCCCTGCTAATGGCGTTCAGCCGCTAAGACCCATAGTTCCTCTTGATCACCTCTAGCACTCAAGGAGTCTGGTGGTAAGCCAACTCTCGGAGCTCAACGGTTGACTCGAAAACCAAACACCTCTCCCGTAAGGAAGCCTTGTTGGGTATTGAGTAACTAGTGTCCCATTGACTTTCGGCCATCATAGGTGTAGAATACCACTCCGAGGGGTCCGAGGAGAGTGTACTCTCTCTAATCCTAGTCTCCCTTTGACCTTTGAATTGGTCCAGAATTGAAAGAAAACTGGTAGCTTTCATGCGTGCTTTGGTACACGCCCTATCACCATTGTATCCGCCATGCCGCTTCTGTTATTCAGGTTGAGGGACGAAATTTGTGTCATTCTCATCGGATCACCTGATGTTGAAGTCACTCATGACCCACTCTATGCACACCTCGATAAAAAGGTTGTGCTTGAAAATTCGGATGAGTACCCAGTGTATGATTGCCCACTTGCGGTTACAGATTTATTGCGCACAAACTTGGCCAATAACCAAGGCGCATTGTTATATCCGAGTCGTCCAGAAGGTGGTACGGGGGATATAGGGCCAGTTGAACGAACAACAGATACGAAGCGGAGCGGCGAGCCAGACAGAACAGAACCGGAGTCCGGAGTCGGAGCTGGTGAAAGGCGGACTGGATAATTAGGTGAACGTTACTGCAAGATATCGTCGGAGGGAGAGAGATGATAGAAGCAGAGCTCCGGCGGAGTGACGGAGTGGAACGACCAGACTACTTCACGAGGAACAAGGTGAAGCAACGTTTATCATAAAACTGAAGTACAGGAGGATGTAGTACAACATTAAATACTAGAGCTCCTTATTGTAATAAGTAAAGGAGATATGTTAGCAACCATGCGGACATAACAATAAAGGTAAGTCCAAAAGGGGAGGAAGAAGTCAGGTGACAAAAGGAACAATGTTGAAACAATAAGTAAGAAGTCGGAGGACATAGGATAATAAGGAATGTGTGGGATGGCGTCTTGCCATGGTGTCAGATGGTGGGAGTTCGTTCTGATGTTTTGTCGGAGCTCTGATCGTTCTGATACTCCAGCGGTCCAATGCGCTCCGAGACGACAGAGCGCGATCGGAGCCGGAGGGACCGATTGGAGTAGTTCGTCAGAGGTCATGGTGCATGGATATAACAGTATCCCCCTCTAGGGTTTGACTCCCTAGGTGAACGTCCGGTGGTAGAGGTCCGATGGGAGGGCTGTGGAGGATAACTGTTGGAGTTGTGAATAATGGATTGTAATGCATAAAAAATGGTCTTTGGATTTTTCGAATATAATTTTGAATTTCTTCAGCTCCGCTTGTTCCGAGACCGGGACTGTATAGTCACGTGACGTGATACCGTAAGTTTGAGTCAACAAACATTTTATCTCCGCAACCACCACCGCTCCACTCAACCACCATGTCCAGCAACAGCAACACCGCGGGAGGCACAACCGGAGCAAAAAACAGAGGGGGCGACAGGCGAGAGGGAGGCGAAGGTGGAGATGGTGGTGAGAGGCGGCAGGACAAGGGAAAAGGTCGGGCGACGTCAGCGCAGGTGCACACAGAGAACGAGGAGCAAGAGGCGGAGATGGTCTGCGCAAAAGACAAGGAGCGGGAGGATCGCCGTGCGGAGCTCGCGCGGCGGCGGAGGCGGACGATGAAAACATTGCGCGCCTCACAGCGCTTCTTGCTGAGAGCGAGGCGATCGGGGACGACGAGCCCGAGCGCTACCGCGACTTCCAGGCTCGCCACCTGGAGTTGGTTCCGCCGGTGGCAACAGTGTCTGGAGAGCGGAAGCGGAAGCGGGCGGTGATGGAGGATGGCGCGTCGGACAGAGACGACGAGCCGCTCTGATGCAACACCATCGTTGTGAAGCGCGCTCCGGCACTTGAGGAAATGGTTAAGTTGGAGGATGGGGACCGTAAGTCCTCATTTGATTTTTTTTTTTTTTTCATTTTTTCTAGAATTTTTATTAATGATTTTTTTCAGGTTGTGACCGCTGTGTGGAGACGGCGTCGTTGTGCGTCGTTCCAGTGCAAAATCAGCAGGGATGGTACCGGACTTGCACCCGGTGTGCACGCCGCAAGATAAAATGCTCTCTCGACCCCAACAACGCCCGACAGAGTGGCCGCAACAGCGAACGCGCAACGGGGTCGAAGAAGGCAAGCGGGGGCAAGAGACAGCGGTCCGAGAAGTCAGAGGGCCAGCTGGGGACGGAGTCAGAGGTGCGCCCTAAGAAGCGCCTTTGCTCCGGTCGTCGGGGCCGGGCGACTACATGGGGGATTGTTATATCCGAGCTACGGATAAGAGGGCCGACCGACCAGTCGGACGGAGTTCCGAGATACCGGAGAGCGGAGTCGGAACGGAGCGGAGTGACGGAGTCGGGGGAAAAGGGTGACCGGAGGATCAGATGACGCTACACCACTAGGGAGCAGGATGAGCGTTACTACCCTTGGTCTCGGAGTACTGGATAGACGAGACGGAGCTCCGAGTGAAGTTCCGGAGCGTTAACTCAGATTCCTTTGCAGGGAGTGCGAAGCAACGTTAATAATAAATCTGAAGTACAGTGCTGTAGTCTAAGTGATTAAATACTAAAGGGTCTTATTGTAATACGGAAAGGAGATATGTAAGGTTCCATGCGGAAGTAACAATAAGGTTATATCCGAAAGGGGTGGAGGAAGTCAGGTGACTTGGAAGAAGTAGTTTGGACAATAAGTAAGAAGTCCTGAGCGAGGCGGACAATAAGGATGTCGCCTTATGGCGCGATACGGACTTCTGAAGGAAGTCCGCCGCGCTCCGTCGTTCCGTCTCCGCTCCGACGGAGCGGAGTCCGGAGTTAACGGAGCCATTCGGCCATCCTCGGACCTAGGTCCGAAGGATCGGGACATGGATATAACAGTATCCCCCTCTTGGGTTCGACTCCCTAGGCGAACCTCAAGGGTCCGGAGGAATACTGCGTGAATGATCGTGAAATGGATGGTGGATAATTTAAAAATTGATGATGTGGAAATTCGCCAAATTTCTTCTGAGTCGCCAAGTGATCACGTGTCAGATGCCGTAAGTTGTTGACAGCAATCTTTTTCACTTCTCCTCCTACCGCCACCACCAACCACTCCACAGCCACCACCCCATGTCGAACACCACCAGCACCCAGGTAGGAGCACCCGGAGGAGGGAACGAGGGAAACGGGAGTGGAGCGAGAGGAAACGGAGGAGGTCGAGATGGAACGGGGAAGGAGAGGGTGGCGAGCGAGGAAGAGCGCCAGCGGGTCACGGCCGAGGCGCAGGCAGCGCGGACTGCACACGCGAAGCGTCTGCAGGCCCAGCTGACTGCGTTGCAGCAGGCGCGTGAGGCGAAGTTGGCGGCGGCGAGGGAGTTGGAGGCGATGGGGGACGTCGTCGAGGACGACGAACTCGCAACCATCGCGAGGAGGCTTTCGCTTCCTCCGGTGGAGCGACTCATCGCGAAACCGACGCGGCGTCGCGTCTCGGGGCGGACGGAGCGGACGCCGAGCTCGGACTCGGACGTAGGGTACGAGGCGGAGGATACGGAGGTGGACCAGCGGACTCCGGGGTTGGAGCGCTTGGTTGGGGACGACCGTAAGTTCCGCATTGGTTTCATCTTTTTATTTTATTCCTCTTAATCTGATTTTGCAGGGTGTTTGGAGTGCCGCCAACACGACCACGCGTGTTACACGCCGACCAGCCCCGACGGGTGGCGGACGTGTCCGCGGTGTCAGCGGGGGCACATCTCGTGCTCCCTGAACCCGACCAGCACGCGCACGGTCCCACGGGCCAAGAAACAGGCGAGCGGAGCGGGCAAGTCGGGACAGGGGAAGAAGAGGAAGTGGGCGGTGAAAAAGGTGACGGTGGAGACCAGCGCGCAGCCAGCCCGACGCCTTCAGAATCGGCGCGCAGCGTCCCCGCGGCCTGGTTTGGGGTCCGGAGTGGGAACCGCCGACCGCGCTGCCGATGCAGCGCTCCGGGAGCAAGTTGCCGTCGTCCGACGGGAGCTTGCTCACCTGGACGACTTGCTGGAGCGCCGGGGAGTGGGGGACGACGAAGAAGACCACCCCGACATCGCGGAGGCCAAGCAGAGGTCGCTTGCTGACCTCCAGCGGTCTCGGGTGGAGCGGTCAAGGCGCAAGAGCCGTCGTGTGGTGGAGAGCGAGGGGGAGGACGAGATGGAGGTGGACCAGCCACCGGTGCGAGGGTCCGCAACCCCGGAGCGACAGCAGTCCGCTCCGAGGGCACTATCCGTGGTTCCGCAAACGCCTGCGGTGACTCCGGGGCCCGACGCGGTACGGGAGGTAATCGCAACCGGGCCCAGGATCGGGCGTTCGGAGCGCCTCGCTCCGCCGAACTGGGAGGCCCACCAATGGCCGAAGGTGGAGCCCGTGGACGCTCCCATCCCAGGGGGATCGGGTGCGTCCATGCGGAGCATCGTCGGGGCGCACCAGGTCGCAAGGGAGCTGTTCCCCGGGACTCCTGAGTGCGGAACTTCGACGCGGGCAGACGGCGGAATGGCAGGGTCGACGGAGGGAGGAGCGGGAGCCCCGCCTGCAGAGTTGAAGGCGGAGCCGTTGGAGGGCGAGATACCCAGTGGAAACGCGGATGTTCCGCCGTTCGACTTAGCGGCGGAACCGGAGGTGATTGCGGGGGAGATGAGAATGGTTTGGGTATTGGAGGATGACGACGATATGGACATCGTATAGATATTTTTTGCTGTTTTTTCTTGAAAAATTGTATATAATGATCTGAACGTAAACGGAGTGAATTGGAAACGGATCGGAGTGAATTAAAACGGAACGGGGTGAACTCCGAAGCCTCGGACCAATGCTCAATCGGGTCCGGGCTTGTCGGGATAACGGAGGTGGAAATTCTCCAAATGTTCCGGAGCGTCAATGTCTTTAGAACCAACCCAGCTGTATTGGTCGTCGGTGTTTTCATAACCGAGCCACTCAACATAATAGCGGAGTTTGTCCGTTTTGAACCTCCGATCATACTTGGAGTCGACGATTTGCTTGATTTCGTAATGCTCGTCGCCGTCCACGATCTCCACTGCCGCCGGAGGAGGTTCCTCGCGCCCGGGGAATGGATTCGGATGATGGGGTTTAAGTTGGGAGACATGGAACACCAGGTGTACCTGCGCGAGTGATTTCGGCAGGCGGATGGTATAAGACGCAGCGGAAGGCTTTCCGATGACTTTGTATGGTCCGAGGAAGTTCTCGGAGAACTTGCGCGTCGGACGAGTCGTTCGGAGGAACTTAGCGGAGACGAAAACTTGATCACCGATCTCGAGTTTGGGGTCCGGAGAGCGCACACGATCTCCGGTCTCCTTATACCGAGTCTGGGCGTAGGTGATTTGTTCTCGGAGGAACTTGTGAAGTTCCTGCAAGTCAACGACATAGTTCCGGGCATAGACATTCGCAACATCAACCTCCGGATGGACGGTGATCGCGGGGTCATAGCCTTTGTTGGCGAAAAACGGAGAGATGCCGGTAGAAGCGTTCAGAGCGTTATTGAGAGCAAACTCGCATAGCGGAAGGAGCTTGTCCCAGTCGTCCTGCTGATAAGAGCAGAAGATCCGAATGTACTGCTCCACCGTCTGGTTCATCCGCTCGGTTTGTCCGTCGGCCGAGGGGTGATAACCGGATGTGTAGTGCATCTTCATGTTGAGTAATTCGCCAAGCGAACGGAAGAAAGCGGAGATGAACTCCTTGCCCCGATCACACGTAACATGCGACGGAACTCCGTGTTTAGAGAAAACATGGATAAGGAAAAGTTGGGCGAGTTGGACCGAGGTGATATAGATATCGCAGGGAATGAGAATAACCTGTTTTGACGCACGGTCCACGATGACCAAGATGGCATCATATTCGCCGGAGAGCGGAAGTTGCTCGATGAAGTCCATGGAGATTGAGTCCCACGGACGGAGCGGTACCGGAAGAGGTTTGAGAAGTCCGTACGGTCGGTGTCGCGGAGCCTTGTTCCGTTTGCATAGGATACACGAACGACAGTAGTCCCGAACGAATGTTCGGAGCTCCGGCCAAGTGTACTCGCGTCGGACGAGCGCAAGGGTTCTGTTCTGTCCGAAGTGACCGGCCAGGACATGGTCGTGCAGGTACTGCAGGACACGCACGCGGAGCTGGTCCGGAGCGTCGCCTGGTACTGCAGGAACCCAGATGCGAGTGTCGTAGCGGAGCATACCGGAGTCGTCGAGTGTCCAGCGTGAGGGCTCCGGAGAGGTAGCGGCGTCGAGGCCAGCCGCTCCGATGGGATCAAGAGGTACGTTGGTCTTGATATCGGAGTGAAGTTGGTCAACGTCCATGACAACCGATGCGCGAAGGACAATTTCTTCCAGGAATGTCGCTCGGAGTGACGCTCCAAGTTGATCTTGGGTGAAAATGGGGCGAAAATTGTGAGGATTTAATTGCGTGTAACGCGTATCCCCCTCTTTTGGGTAGACGTCCCATCGTCTAGTTAAAGCGTCAGGTTTCCCTCCGAGACGACCCGGTCTAAACCGGATCACCATATTGAAATGGCAGAGGTACTCCGACCACCGGACTTGGCGGCGAGTAAGAACTTTCGTCGTCGCGAAGTATTCCAGGTTTTTGTGGTCGGTGACAACGTCAACGGGGAGGTCCGGGCCTTCGAGGTAGTGCCGCCACTGCGTGAAGGCGTCGAAGATGGCCAGGAGCTCTTTATCGTGAGTGTCGTAGTTGAGTTCCGCGCCTCCGAGGGTCCGTGACCGGAACGAGACGGGGTGAATTTCTCCGTCGTCTCCGGTGATGGACAGGATAGAGGCGATGGCGTAGTCGGAAGCGTCGGTTTCGACAGTGATTTGTCGGCCCGGAATCCAGTGCAACAGCACCGGAGCTTCCATAAACTTTGCCTTGAGGGTTTTGAACGCGGTCTGACAGGCGTCGGACCACTCCCAACGGGAGCTGGCCCGAGTTAGCCGCGTGAGAGGTATCGTGATGTCGGAGTAATAGGGGATGAAACACCGATAGAAGTTACAGAACCCGAGGAAAGACTGCACGTCTTTAACCTTCCGAGGTACCGGCCAGTCGACGACGGCCGATATCTTGTCCGGGGACATCCGGAACCCGTCGGGGGAGAGGATGTAACCGAGATATTCGCAGGTTGTGACTCCGAACTCGCATTTCGGAAGTTTACAGAACAAACCGTGCTTCCGCAGGCGGCGGAGCACTTCGCGGACATGGTTTTCGTGATCGGCGGGATCGTCGGAGTAAATGAGGATGTCATCCAAATATACGATGACGGTCACGTCGAGTAAATCAGCGAAGACCGAGTTCAAGAAGCGCTGGAACGCCGCCGGAGCGTTCGCAAGGCCTTCCGGAACGACTTTGAAGTCGTAGTAGCCGTAGCGGGTGCGAAAAGCCGTCTTCCACTCGTCGCCCGGAGCGATGCGGAGCAGATGGTAGGCATGTCGGAGGTCGAGTTTCGTATAAATTCTAGCCCTACCGGGAGCGTCGAGGAGGTCCGAGATGAGGGGAAGCGGATATCGATCTTTCTTGGTGATCTTGTTCAACCCCCGATAGTCGACGCAAAGCCGGAGACTGCCGTCCTTCTTCTTGGCGAACAATGCCGGTGCTCCGTGACTCGACGTAGAAGGGTATATGAACCCCGCTTTAAGGTTTTCGTCGAGGAAGTTTCGGAGCGCCGATAACTCCTTTTCGGACAAGGAGTAGACGTGGCCAATAGGAGGAACCTCTCCGTCGAGGATTTCGATTTTGAGGTCGTATTCTCGGTGAGGGGGAAGCTGGTATGCGTCCCTCTCCGAGAAGACGTCAGCGAAGTCGTGGTACTGAGCGGGCAATCCAGAAAGGTTCGGATCAGAGGCGGAGGCGCCGCACGCCTGAGCCTCATCGGACGGAGTGGTACGGAGAGTATATTGACATGTATCCTTGTCCTTGAAGAGGACCCGATATGCCGCTGCAGACACCAGTGATATGGGCGGAGGTTTAAGGAAGGGACGAGGCCCTGAGGCCTCAGAGGTGCTCCGTCGAGGTCCGTTGGTTTTCGGAGCTCGAGCGGAGTGTTCCATAGAAGGAGCTGGATTGGGAACGTCCATCGGAGGACCTAGATTGCCCATAGAAGGACCTCGGACCGGCGATTTCGACCCGATCGGTGTAGACGGAACAGAGGGATAAACCGCAGCCGGAACCGTCTTGTCCGTAACCGGAGCTACCGAAACAGAATCTGGAGTAGTATCCAGAGGTGTCGACGGGGATCCAACCTCGGAGACAGTGGGACAGAATGAGATATTGGCGTCGGACCAGTTAATCAACGGATTAAAGCGGTAGAGCCAATTGTATCCCAGAACCATGTCGCAAGGCGGATCAAGACGGGTGACGAAAAAGTCCTGTTGATGGACTGTGCCGGAAGGAAACCGGATGAGTAGCCGAAGCTTCCGGGTGATGATGGATGATGATCCGTCGAGGTATCGGAGTCTTACGGGGGGAACCGAGTACGGAACAAAACCATTGGATTCTACTATTTTAGTTGATATAAAACAGTGAGATGATCCGGAGTCGATAAGAGTACGTAACACGGAGTTGAATCCCACAGCAAGACTTGATACAACCGACGGAGGAATGGTTGAACATTCGTCCGAAACGGTGATAGATGATGATGAATTGGTGACGGAGGGTGATAGATCGACGTAAAGGGCATTAGGTGAAAGAGCGGACGCGTTGAGACGAACCTCAGGGAGATCCCCGGAGTCAACACAACTCGGATAGGGATCGGAGGTATGATCCGAGTTGCTGTCTAATTTTTTGACTGCTCGGGGGATTCCTGAGGAGCGGAAGAAGACTCCGCGCGCGCAGCGCGCCCGGAGGGGGCGTTGGCGCGTTTCTTGCAGTCCTCCGCTTTGTGTCCCGAACCTCCACAGTACATGCAGAGGTTGTTGCGGCGCCGACGCTCACGCTCCGCCTCCTTGATATGTCCGTCGGGGGTAAGGTTCTCGACGTAGGCCGGAGTCTTAGGTTTAGACCCCGAAGCCTTGCCGCCTTTCCCGTTGGCGTTCCCCGCTCCGGCGCGTTGATTACCGGAGTTCTGAGGAGGAGGGTTCGCGTTATTGCTGCCAGAAGGTTTGGAGGGCTGTCCGCCCTTCTTGTCCTTCTGTTTGCCCGACGATTTCCCGGAACGATCACCGGAGCGGTCTCTGGAGTCCCCTGAGGGACTGGAGCCAGGCCTGCGGCCGGGATTGCGTTCCCGCTGACGCGCCTTCTCGGCCTCACGCTTGTGGTAGCGGCTGTCGATGAGCTGGGCCACCTGCTTGACACCGGACAAGGTGTTCAAGTAAGCGTGATGCATCATTTCGTTTTTGATGCGGTCCGGAAGTCCTTCGTAGAAGGCGTGTCGCAGCGCGGAGTCTCCCCATGTGGTTAGGGAAGCGAGAGTGTCGAATGCCAAGACGTAGGTCGCGATCCGATCGCCGTGTTTCATGCGGCAAGTGCGGATGCGATCCTCCGCATCTCCAACCGGATCGTGTGGTCCGAAATTGAGCGTAAGCTCGCTGATGAACACCGGGAAGTTCCCGTCCCAGGCCGGAATGGCCGTGGGGTCATACATATTCGGAGCAAACCACTGCTGAGCGATGCCGCGGAGATACGAGATCATGTAAAGGATCTTGTCATCGTCCTCCGGGAAGTCCTGGGAGCGCTCGGCGAAGTGGAGATAACACTGGGTGAGGAAGGGATGGAGTTTAGCGGGGTCCGTGCCGTCGAACGTGTCCGGGTTTCGGAGGTTCGACTTGCTCGACCGAGGTGCCGTGGTCTGATTGTTGTACCGATCCAAGGTAGTGGCGAATTTGGTGAGAGTGTCGATGAGGATACGTTCTCCTCTGCTCTCATTCTCAGGGGCAGCTGGCCCCGGAGGGACGGCTGGCCCGGGAGGAACTGCAGGCTCCGGAGGGGGGCCTCCACCTCCACCACCACTGCCACCTCCTCCGCCTCCGCCTCCCCCTGCTCCGCCACCCCCGCCTCCTCCTCCGCGACGTCCACGGTCAGGACTGCCACCGGAGCGTCGAGGCGGAGGAGTAGGGGCGCGACTTTCGTCGCCGTCACTTCCCGGCCCGCTTCCACTTCCGTTGCCTCCTGGCGGAGCGGAGTGAGAGCGGCTTCGAGATTCCCGATGCTCCGAATGTTCAGAGGGAACGGACGGAGCCACCTCCGGTATGTTGGGAAGTGGGGTCCGAGTTAGGACTGGGAATGTGCCTCCGATGGGTCCAGAGTCGGGACCGGCAGTGTCGGAGTCAAACTGGGGGCCCGGAATGGGAGACCCAGTGTCTAGGATGTGTCCGGGAGTGTGGCGAGATGGGTAGGGTGAACGGGGATAAACGACGGGGTTCTCCGGAGTCTGAGGCTGAGAGACCAGACCCGGAGCATTAAGCGGAGAGACCATAGGGCGGATAGCAGAGGGCCGACGCATAGTGATATTCGGCGGGAGAGGAGTGGAACGGTATGGACCAGGAGCAAAAGACTGGGCATAGGAGCCAGCCATAGCCTGTTGCGGTGAGGGGAGCGTAACTATGTTCCCATAGAGTCGGGATTTACGTCGATTTGGATCACTACCTTCGGGATGCTGTTCTCCCGAAGGGTTGTTGAGGTCGCCATAGTGAGACATGAGATCCAAGAGGTAGGTGAGATTTATTATACTGTTATATCCGAGCTACGGATAAGAGGGCCGACCGACCAGTCGGACGGAGTTCCGAGATACCGGAGAGCGGAGTCGGAACGGAGCGGAGTGACGGAGTCGGGGGAAAAGGGTGACCGGAGGATCAGATGACGCTACACCACTAGGGAGCAGGATGAGCGTTACTACCCTTGGTCTCGGAGTACTGGATAGACGAGACGGAGCTCCGAGTGAAGTTCCGGAGCGTTAACTCAGATTACTTTGCAGGGAGTGCGAAGCAACGTTAATAATAAATCTGAAGTACAGTGCTGTAGTCTAAGTGATTAAATACTAAAGGGTCTTATTGTAATACGGAAAGGAGATATGTAAGGTTCCATGCGGAAGTAACAATAAGGTTATATCCGAAAGGGGTGGAGGAAGTCAGGTGACTTGGAAGAAGTAGTTTGGACAATAAGTAAGAAGTCCTGAGCGAGGCGGACAATAAGGATGTCGCCTTATGGCGCGATACGGACTTCTGAAGGAAGTCCGCCGCGCTCCGTCGTTCCGTCTCCGCTCCGACTGTCAGCGACAGCCCTAGGTCGGCCTGACGGGATGTCGATATGGAAATAACCCGGCCGGGACCTTTGTACGAATAACCCGGCTAGAACCCGGGGTGAACGCCGAGGAGGGGATATAGTCGGATAGCCACAATAAGGGGCGACGTCCGGCGTGTGTCCGCTCGAGGTGGAGCCCGAAAAGACCCGAAGGCGGTATAGTACGCGCCCAGATAACCCGCACGTAGGGTTACCGATGAGAGGATGAACGATAGTATACTGAGAGTCTTTGCCCAGTGGTGAGAAGACGCTTCGTTGTTGCCAGGCCAAAGTATAGCTGGTATTAGACGAGGTAGAATCTAGAGTACAGGAAGATTCTTCCTAGTATATATACTACTCTGCTAGTTAGGTATCCAAGGTTTCATCTGAAATACCAATCGGCGTTGATGAGACAACGTATGGCACACAGGAGTGCGATCGAATATATCTCCACGGTGTATTGGCTTTTAGGGTTTGACACATGTCGGGTGTCCGATCGTCGATCCTTGAAATATCCCGGTCGGTTGTCAACACTGTCGATGTGAGTTACCGTCGTTTCAGGGATTATTCCGGGTCAGTCGCCGGGTGGATCCAGGAGTATTCCGGGATGTTCCTTTGGAGTTCGGTTGTCGTATCGAAAATGGGGTAGTAGGAAAGGAAATGAATGGGTTGTGAAAACCACGATTCATGACATTACCCCCCCCCTTCAAGGTCGGTGTCCTCAACGACCCCAGTTGGCAGTCGAGTTTATGAGCCAGCCTCATTCTTCATTCTCCTTCGCGAAGAACCCGGGCAATAACCCGGGCGTCCTAGACGTAATTGGCTGCCTTCTCACCCCTGTCGTTCTACTTGTTGATCGTAGGCCTGATCCGTCCAGGTCCAGATGATTGCCGTGTCCGCGGAAGCAAATCTGTTTATCACTTGATCGGCGTCGTAACGTGAGAGTTGCAAAACCTTAACTTTGCCGACATCGACCTGATTTGGAAGCCGCGTTCCAGTTTCAACCCCACGCTTCCATCCGATCGCGCTGCGGGTTCTTCGCGCCCCTGAGCCCGGGATATGTTATAATAACCCGGGCTCAGGGTCTGCACAATTTTCCCCTCACTTCGCCCCCCATGTCTGGCTCTGCCCCCCTCTCTCCTCCTCAACAGTATCGTCGCCGCTTTTTCCT